>JAECUM010002979.1:0-105956 GCA_016617855.1 Megalonaias nervosa | reverse complement strand
TTTACAACATTTGACAACACTTTAAAAACATATATAATGATATGATTACAAAAATAAAAACAATCACCACGAAATTAGAAAACAGAAAACATGCTGTAAATATTTAAGGTAAGGAAACATTATCAGGTCTTTAAGTCTGTTCTTGCAGTTGAAATAGGTGAGTTTTAAGAGCGCTCTTGAATGAGATCACTGTGTCTTTTTGTCTAAGTTCAGTGGTCATTTCGTTCCACGTTGCTGGGCCCTGGTATGCAAAAGAACGTTGTCCATATGATTTCATTTTCATAGTGGGAATAATGAGAATACGAGTGTCAGAAGAGGAGCGTAAGTATCTTGCTGGTATGTACACATGGGTGAGGTCGGATAGGTATGTTGGACTGGAGCCCGTCAGTGAAAAGGTTATCTTTTTTTAACAGAATGGTTAAAGGTTATCTTTTTTTTTTTTTAACAAAATGGTTAAATATTAGGACCATTATCTTAATCTGAGTCAAGGACAATGGTATTTCAAGGACAATGGTATTTTAAGACCATAGAGTCGTAATAATACCAACAAAATCCGTGTCGAAAATTTGCACTTTATGTGTAGAATCTGGCTTTATTCCAGGTTGCCGCGACAGTGGCATATTTCTGGTTATTGTTATAGGAAAAATATTTTGACAATTATGTGTCCTTTTATCCCCTTACAATCATTACATGATTTTCATATAATATGTTCGAAATTTTATATAGAAACATTAAAATTTTATATGTTCGTATCACGTGGCAATGGATATATAACATCATGAAAATGTAGGCCTCAGTATTTGGATAGTCATGTGACTACCGACGCAAATTGGAAATTACCAGGTCAGACTTCGTCAACTCTTTAGTTCCATTTTGTCTGTCAGCGAATTAAAGACAATAAGAATTTTATGACCGATTAGCTATTATGTTGCTCCTTTCTCTGTTTGCCAACCTTAGTGACTAGATTTCTGCGGCTCGGTCAGGTAATCCTGAAGACACATGGCACGCCAGAAAGCCTGTGCATCAAAGCCACGGCATTCCATTTCCACCAGTAGATTCCAAAACCTCCATCCATTCTGTTGACACTCATTGATAAATTGCTGATACTTGATCAGTATTCTCTCATGGGACTCTTCCCTTCTAGTTTCATATGGTACTGTTATTTCCAACAAAATCACCTGTTGGGTACTTCCTGACCGCAGTACAATATCAGGTCTGAAGTTGATGTTACAGATGTCTGTTGAGGACTTCAACTGTCCTTTTACGTCTGCCAGCATTTCCCAATCCTGCACCATTGTCAAGATGACTCCTGCTTTCTTTCTTTAACATTTGTGTGTCGTATCTTCTCACAAAGCTAATGAAGTTGGGCTGCTTTTCACTTGATATTTATTTCCCCTGTCTATATCCATTCTTGCAACAATTTCAGCAAGCATGTGGTTGTGGCTGGCGCCGAAGATAGCTACTGTCTGTCAGATGTACATTGCAGGATGACACCATGTTCTCTAAATCTGCAAGTCTCCCACAAAGTGTACAGTTTGGAGGATCAGTTAATACTAATGTCTTCAAGTTTGTTGATGTAAAGAGAACATCGTACAATGGGCGTAACAGGAAGATGATTTTCTTGGTATCAACTCTCGCAGCTCCCCAACGTAACCAATCCTCAGGATTCATCACGCCGAGGGTTTTGACTTGCCTCTCTTCCACTTCTGTAAGATGTGCTCCTTTCTGGACCATAACGTCTTTCTCTTTGCTGCTTGCTGCTTGCTATGTAGGTAATTTCAGAATTCCCAGCCCCATCCTTCATGTTGCTGCTGTGCCTACGTTGTCACTCTGCCTCAGCTTGGATTCTGTCTCCATAACTGCCTTTGCTGCCACCCACTTTCTACTAATCCGTACCTCCTCCATATTATGATAATTTTTGTCAGATGAAAAAGTTCTGGTCAGATTGTAAGGCTCACTTTGCTCGTGTTGCACTGGATGAGACCATGCATAGCTATTTTTGGGTTTCCAGCATGCGAACAAAATTAGAAATTTACAAATATACATATGTAGTAAAGTTAGAACGTTCTGCAACGATAAGGGCTTAGACGCACTTGAAAAACATATCGAGGTACTGGCTTGCATTTTGATGACGAAGACACGCTATTGCATGTGGTGGCATTGCCTGTAAAAGCAGACGATGAACCAGAACAATCGCAACTGCTGCCGCAACCGCAACTACAACCAGAATAAGAGGAAGCTCAGACAGATTGAATACCAGACAGGGTTAAATGGAAAACAAATGCTAAGGCCCACAGTCACATCTGAAAATATAAATAACTCAACCTGCATTTCATAAACAGGCTTGCAGCTGTTCTTGCGTATATTAGAACTTTAACAACTGAACTCAAAATAGTTTTTCTGCGTTTAGCGATACGCTAGCTGAAATACCTGAAAGCAATTTTGATAACGCGCCGGTCCCAGATGATGATACGGCTAAACATATTAGCAACCGTTTATTTGATATGATGCCACATGAGGACTATTTGCAGAAAAATGCAAGTGCTTGACTTGATAAAGTATAAAATAGAAATGGAAAAGCTTGCAGTGGCGCTTGATCATGTTGTTAGACGCGTAAGAACACAAAAATATTATGCCAATATTCTTTTATCAGAGAAAAGTATAATATGATTAATAAATTAGACGCTGCAACAATTGGCATCTCCAAAATACCACTTGGCTACTTTGCTAGCGTGACAGAGTTTACAGAAGATCAGAAAGCAAAACTTAGAACTTAGAAGAAAATTTCCTGCAAACCTTTTAATAATCAGAAATCTTTCTGCAATCCCTCAGTAGGTTTTCAAGAAAATAGTGGTTGCAATGGAAGAGGAGCAGCCGCTGTCAGACCAATCACAACCTGAGGAGGATATGATTAGCCAATCCAATTGTATACGATGAAATTTATCATGGACTTCAAACATGTTAGCGAAGACCTGCAGCCAGAAGAGCTCGAAAACTTATTGCATGTTACGTACATTATTACAAGCAAGCCCACTGTTTCAAACGTTCGTGCCGCCGTTGTCGACACATTCTCCTTTTGTCTGGTGGCAGTTCCCTTTGTGTTGACAACCACTTGAGTCGCTTCTCCTGGTATCTTATTAAATTTGTTTTAGTACATTAATTCTGGCGTTTGAATGGCGATAGAGACCTTTTCAAACAGCAAGAGCCGGTTATTCAGAACAACAAAATTCATGTGCAATTCTGCCTACATCATATACAGGAAGATTCTTAATCAGATCAAAGCTTGTTTGGTGAACCACATAATGCATTCATGTCCTCGTAAAAATAACAGCGCGTGGTAGACAATATCATAGCAGATCTAATCCCGATGTTGGTTTCCCAATACAAATACATGTACGCCAAAAAAATTAGTAGCAAAAAAAAAAAAAAAAAAAAAAAAAACCGCGGACGATTGCGATGATAAGCAAAATATAAAACATGAACAGAGAAGACGACGGCGATTACTGCGATATGCCGCTCATATTAAATTCAGACTTGAAACGACGTTAAAAGACTGATTAATGCAAATAGCACTTTGCCACTAGTCTGTCCTGTTCTTCTTCTAGCAAAATCAGATCTTCCTTTCACTCGACGACTATTTTTTGCGTAACAGTAAAAGTGCTCTTCATTTTTTCTGCTAGTTTCCAGGTGATGTTAAGGGCGTCTTTTACGAATCCGTACGTAAAGTTGACTGTTATCTCGCGCCTCGGGTCACAAAAAGTGAGTTCAGGAGAAATATAATCGTAAGGAGCTTCTTTGTATACAGCTATCATTGTTTCAACATACAATATATTTATTGTTTGCATAAAACCGCTGAAATATGTTCTTATATTAAGCTACCGTCAAATCTAGTTCTGACAAAGTCAAAGAGATATTTCTTGTTACCTAGTTTGTTGTATTCCTCGCCTAGTAGCTTTCTAGAACTTTCTAGTTCGATGACGGCATCAGCATAAATATCAAAGTGTTCGATGACGATAGCGGCATATAACATCAAAATGCTCTGGAATTTGTCTAGCCGTTTGATAAATCATTGTGAGGGCACTTTTGACAAATCCGTAGGCACTGTTAAGCGCTGTCTTTTCCAGGATATCTTCCAGATCCCGCTCTGGAGGAAACCTGACCAAAACGTCATCTGCTTTCTTGTATGCGATCGGTATTCATATTGAGTAAAATTTGAACACGGTTATTATACAATAATGGTCCGCGATCTCACCAATAATGTACTTGTATTCATAACTTCAAAAATGCGACCAACATTGCTTCACTAGTTTCGCTTGAGTCAATAAAGTCGTCATAGTCACCAAAAATCCTACGATACCAAACGCTATACGATCTTTTTCGTATCTGGTGTAGTCTCTGTTATGATGTTCTGTCGTAGTCAGGAACTAAATACTAGTTAGCGAGCATTTTCGAAAAACAGTGTCGACTAACATGCCATAAGAAGCGACCACAGAGACATCTAGCCTTGATAATCTTTGTGGTAGATACTATTCAAGCACCTTTTCTGCGTCTCTAGCAAAAGCATATTTGAATTCCAAATAACCATTAGAATTATATCTGAATTATATCTGAAACGGTCTATAGCTTGAATGAAGATGTCACTGTCAATGACTTTTTTGCCTGTGGTGATTTCTAAGTATCTTCTGATGACTGGCTCAAATAATGTTCCCCCACAGACATGGCAACATAACTGCAGAAGATATTTCATCAAGGTTTCTTTTGACTATGTCTCCAGCAGTAGCAAACGGACATACCCCTAAAAGCTGTGGCCAACTCTGACCCACCAAATGTGGTTAGCATAACCTGATACCACACTGACAACTTTTGCTTGATCTGAGGTGCTTTCATGAATAGTTTCAAGTACGGCTTTCAGATCCATTGCTTATACAAATAGGTTACATTCAGTTAGAGTTTTTGTGTCAAACCGATACATAGATGACAACAAAAACCTAGCGATCAAATATCATTTTTATGTAAACTGATATATAGAGACAGAAACATTACTTCCATTTAGAGATATTTATGTAAAAACTAACAATATAGACAACAAAAGGTGTTGCCCTCTAAATGGTAGTAGGGTAGAATGGGGTATATGAGCAAATAGGACGCGGTCCCCCGAAGCGACCGAGCTTCTTCTTAGTCACGTTTTTGTTTTTGCAGACATATTAAGGTAGAGCTGGTAGTCCCACTGGGCTGCCATATCTAGGTATATTGCACCCTGATTCCTCAACTAAGTCCGCATGTACGACTACTCCAAAAAGCGAGGTCGGGACGAAGTGACTACCCCCTTGTGGTCATAGCCCCACTTTACCATACTACTGAGAATCAAGCGTGATTTCGAAATGGCTTTTGCACAATAGAGTATATTTTTGTTTATCATTCTCCGAAAGTAAGAAAAAATGGCAGTATTGTGTTGCTTCGTTGATTTTCAGAACCTTTCGATTCTATACAGAGGGTAGTTCTTTGGCAAAAGCTTCTTAAGTATGCATTTTGCTCATGTAATAGTTGTATCCAATAAGGGAAAAAATCTTTTCATTCAGTTTTTCTTTATATTCCTTAATAACTCGGAACGATATATGCGTCAAATAATTATGATAAAGTCCATTGGATTTTAGCGATGGAGAAACCATTATGTTGCTTGAAATATTAGCCCTTCTGTACGCAGACGATACTGTTATATTTTTATAGTGAAATATTGGTCCTAATGTAGGCAAACGATACTGTTATACTGGCTGATAGTGAAGTATTGGTCTACTGGAGGCCGACAAAACTGTTATATTGGCTGATAGTTATGTATTGGTCGTACTGGAGGCAGACGATACTGTTATATTGGCTCATAGTAAAATAGTAGTCTTACCGTATACAGATGATACTGTTATATTGGATGATAGTGAAGTATTACAAAATCCTACTGGAGGCAAATGATACTGTTATATTGGTTGATTGTGATCTATTGATCCTACTGGAGGCAGATGATACTGTTATATTGGTTGATTGTGATCTATTGATCCTACTGGAGGCAGATGATACTGTTATATTGGTTGATGGTGATCTATTGGTCCTATTGGAAGCAGATAATACTGTTATACTGGTTGATAGTGATCTGTTGGTCCTATTGGAAGCAGATAATACTGTTATACTGGTTGATAGTGATCTGTTGGTCCTATTGGAGGCAGATGATACTGTTATACTGGTTGATAGTGATCTGTTGGTCCTATTGGAGGCAGATAATACTGTTATACTGGTTGATAGTGATCTGTTGGTCCTATTGGAGGCAGATAATACTGTTATACTGGTTGATAGTGAAGTATTGGTCCTACTGGAGGCAGATGATACTATTATATTGGCTGCCACTGAAGTATTAGTCATACTACAGAAGACAATAACATTATACCGACTGATAGTAAGACACAACCTACCGAAAACCTTTGATATATTTGTACAATACTGTAATGTGTCGAATTTTGAAGAAGTACTGGATCCTAAAGTTGAATAAATTGTGCATTAAAATTTTATCAGTCAAGCCACAGAAAAGTCTTTGAGAAAGTTCACTTTGATATTTCCCTTGTTTCATCTGTGAAACAGGGCCTACGTTTAAGCTTCAGTGGAATTGACCCAGTCATCGTAACGGTATTAGAAATACGACCGTATCGGTTTGTAAAGGACAGCTTGTCAAATAATTGATCTTCAAAGCAAAGCTAATTGCAGCTTATTCTAGGCTGTCAAAATCTGATGAAAGACATGATTATTCTGGGGAAAATATAGGAACAGTTGCTTTCGATTGGTCAGTTAAAATTAAGGCGTACACTTTAGAAATAATGGGGAATTTAAGGTAGCGACTTGGCTCAGAATTCTTTAGTCCAATTTTGCTTGCGAGAAGTCGAATTTGAGACTCCGGTGGAAAAACCTGAGAAAAGAGTTTTCCCTCGTTAAACAAAGTAGAGAGGCCAGATAGCTGTCTTGAAAGGAAAGGACAGGCTATAGTGCTAGGGCGCTCGGTTTGTGTGGAAAAGAAACAGCATTAAGGGAACAGCTTTATATATCCTCCCCGAGAAACTCAATGAGCACAGTCCAAGAGGGAAGTCCGCAAATAGAGAGTTCAGAATAGAAGGATCAAGAGGAAGAACCAAGCATACACGCTAGACGTGGAATATACAAAGTCAAGAGAGAACGAAGCCAGCTGATGCAAGTCAGGCGTGGACATTGTACTCTTTTCACCACTCGTTACTATGATGAACGAATCCGTAAATTGAACACTGCTATTAAATTCCATTAATGTAAATCGGTTGGATTCTAATTGCAATTTTAGATTATGTATTAACTAATTAAATTTATTTTATTTTATTGTTTAATGGGGCTCGTATTTGTTATTTCTTCTCAATAGTCTTGCTTAGTTCTCTGTCAATATTCTATCTATCTACTCACACTGGGCAATAACATCGAGGGAGGTCATCCTCTAGATAACGATCGCCAAATCATTAACAGAGGGGCACACGCACGTCTCACGTCACACGACACCTCCGACACCCCCTTTACAAATACAGTAATTAATATGAATCATAGCCAGACACGAAAAGTAATGGTTTTTGGTGCAACACACACACACACACACACACACACACACACACACACACGTTCTTTTTGGATGGTAGTACTGTAGAAATTGTGAGCCACTTAAATGTCTTTGAGTCTTCTTTTCAAAACTTTTATTTTTCTTCCTCAGAGTAATTGGAAAAGATACCAAACTGTCTAATATTTGCACAGAAAAATGCGTTTCGATATAGTTCTGGTCGCCATAAACACGGATGGGTTAGAATAATGAAGTAAATACTCTCGAATGTCGGTAGATATGATATATGGCTAAGCAATAAAGTAGATATTGGTGCTTCGAGGGAGCAAATCAAGCATGCACTTTTGGGTCAGCATAAACAACAATGTATGTCTATTTTAGAAATATATCACGTGCGCAAAATCATAAAATGTACACAGAAGACATAAATATGGAATTATATTTAACGAAATTTTCGAAAGAGATTTACTTTCCAATTTTATGAATATTTACGACATACAATAACAAAACAGGTCGAACGGCTAAAATAGCATATGAAGAGAGGACATATCTGAAATCTAAACAAATGCATTGGGTAATAAATTGTATTACCGTTGTAAATGTAATATTCTTTGCAAGATACACATTGTCTGATTAAGAAATATGAACACTTAATGTCAAGTAATAACAAAACCGGTAGTAAGAATTTGGAGCATGTTTGCCAGTATAAAAAAATGAGTGGATTTGACGCTAATTGTAGGCTTGGATCCTGATATTAGTTTTAGATTCTCAAATTGTATTACCAGTTTCAGGGATTTATGTGCGTCCATTACAATGTTGTCCGAGTCTCGGGCTCGGCCAATGTGGGTATGTGAGAAAGCTTGCCGGTAGCTTCTCGTGGGTCGGTGGTTCTTTCCGGGGTTTTCCCGGGTTCTTCTTCCATCATTTATACTGGCCGCAATGTATAGCCTATCTTGTGCTGAAAAATGGCGTTAAACTCTATAAAAACAATAACAACGTTGTCTGCTATCTTGGTTTAGCTGCATGTTGATAATACCAACCTATTGACAGTCATGTTGTTTGAAGATAAAGATAGTGCCAAATACGTGTTTTTGTGTCTTAAAGTTTACAAATTAATCAATATGTGTGTGTGTGTGTGTGTGTGTGTGTGTGTGTGTGTGTGTGTGTGTGTATATATATATATATATATATATATATATATATATATATATATAATTGATTCTTCTGTTAGGTTCTGTGACACTTCTTGTCTAGGCAAAGGTGGGTAAGTTATATACTGCTGTACATCACACGATATTGTTATACATTACAACTCGGCGTCGAGATATTAAACTGGATGTGCGCCTGCTATGTACCGCAAAGTCGCGGCTTCACGTGTTGATTCCTTTATTACGCCGCGATTAACCTAACTTTCATCTCGGACATGATTTATTGTCCCGTTCCTAGGTATGCTAGTTAGTGCTCCAAACAAGTGTATGAAAACTGCGTATTTTTAAAATTGATGTAAATATTAGCTGATCGTATGGAAAAATTAGCTAAGAAGAACCAGAAAATATACAAATAAATATAACATCTATTAAGGATTCGTGTCTAAATTAACCGAGTAGTTACAATCGAAATAATTAAGAAATTGTTATGTATCCTTGAGAAAAAAGGCGTGCCTCATTGGTGTTGAAGTTCCTAAATTTTGGTGTCATACAAGCAAGTATCAAAAAGTACAAAACCATTTTATATTCACTCTATATATTTTTCACCTTACATACCAGTTAATAAGTAATTTGTCTAACTCGTGTGAGGTCCAGCATGTTGCGAAGAAAAGCATTATGGGTGATTAGATTTGGTCCCAGTTTTGCCATTTAGTGTAAATTATGATCAAGAATAGCTGGTTTCATATTTCTTGAAGTACACACAGGTGTATAATTAACGCCAATCATTACTGCACACATGGACCAAAAATAACTAAAACCTTTTCTCACCATTGTATCTGTCCTTTGCTGTCAAGGACTACGCAGTTCTCTGTCCATTCTCGCAAAGGATTATGCAGTTCTCTGTCCATTACTGTCAATGACTATGCAGTTCTCTGTCCATTCCTGTCAAGGACTATGCAAAAGTTTGGGTGCTATACATATGATACAGCAAAGTTTATCAATCTTGCTCAGTATACCTGCCCCCCGCCCCATTGTTATTTTTAACACTGTAAATGTTGTATAGTAGACTCCAAGCTTTGTTCTTTTCTCTGTGGATTACTGTACTGTATAACATTGTTAGATTTTTTTATCCTTCCGACTTTATGGTGTTTTTTTTTAATTACATAAAGAGCACAGATTTAGAATTCATGTATTACGGAATGGAACATGCTCTATTAAAAATAAACCAAGGTGATGGATGGACGGACGGACGAACAAGGGTAACACAATATGCCCTACCAGCAACCATGGTTTTGGGAAAGAAAGAAAAAATGAAAAAGAAAGAAAGAATGAATGAATCAAGTTCTGACTGCCTACGTTTCTGTGCCGTAGCCATTTGCTGTGCCTACGGGCCATTGTTAGATAAAGAAAACTAGAATAACTGGTGACGAGTTAATGTCAGCATGACTTGACTGCTAATGTACTATTGTTGACGTGAGAGCGTCTGGGCAGAACAGCTACTGGACAACGATTGATCAGGATACGTCACGTACTCACGAAAGATAAATTATATTGTTTTCATAAGAGAAAGCTATCCCTATAACAAGTAGCTGACCATCTGAATGGTTTGTTTGTCTTGCCTATAAAATGCAATGTAGTCCGCCTACAAGGGTCGAGCACGTGATTTCCACGCCTAATATACACTTACCTGGTGAAATAAAATTGTTTTGCGTGTCATTAATTTTCAGATTGAGCAGTATTCAACCACATTCCTTTACTTCACAGGTCACAGCTTTCTGGCCTATTGGGAGAAAATTAGTTAAAGTATTCGAGACAAGGTTGTTGACCTACGTATATTTTCGGAGACAGGTGTAAAAATCAAACAAACGAAAACAAAAGGAAGAAAAAAAAAAGAAAAAAAAAACACCACGCAAAATGACAATGTTCTCAAACCGACATTAGTGTCGACAACATTGTCTTTAATCTAATCATCTCCTTATGTACACTAATGTTGTTCAATAGGGAAAACACGTTCCTTACAACCAACGTACACATACGCTAATTGTTAATAAAGAATAAGGTACAAAATTTTGAATGACATGCTTCCATATAGGACAAATTATGTATTGAAGAGACCGCAGCAAGAAGTGGTTTCGGATCTCGTGCGTTACTTTTAGAGAATATACAGCTTTGCAGATCTCGTGTATTATTTTTTTTTCCAGCAATCCACTGCTTGTTTTGATTTCTCCAGCTGAACCTATTTTCATTTCGCTTGTCGAAATTTACAACTTAAACATTACTTTTTACGATTCTATCATACATAGGAGATATAAAGACATAACATTAATCAAAACTCTTTCGGAAAAAAATGTTTACATCTTTTGAAATTCTTTCTCTTGACTGTACCGAGCGTTCTTGCATTGCAAATGCACGTGCTCGCTTACAGATAGCCGAATACCTAATTATTTCGGAACGTCTTCCAACGTGCAACATAAGCTGTCACGTGTGGTCATTATACAGCTTACTTATCTTCAGATTGTTTGGATATCTGATGCCAGTTATTTCAGATTGTTTGGATATCTGATGCCAATTATTCCGGATTCTTTGGAGCATATTGCTGATGGGTATTCTTGTGCTTTGGATGTATGCGCTATTGGTAAAATTGTGACAATCCGAGACTAGTACCGGAAAGGGAGACAATTCTGTGGCTCCCTAAAATGGATCGATACTTCCACCATACTGCCTCATTTCAGTTGATTCAAGTGCTGTTGGCAATGCCCGATTCAGTACATGTGGGTGGGGCATGGAAATAGCCAAAAATTATAGTAATAGTGATGTCCTGTTTCTTTCAGTTAAGTATTATGCACCATGTAGCAGTGAGTGTGCGAAAGAATAACTTGTAATAGAAACAATTCCATACCTTTATGCCACAAACTTTGAGGCAGTATACAGTAATATAGAGTCTGTATGTGGTGAAAATGAAATGCCACTGACACTTATGAATAATCCATTTTGTGGCAAGGAGAAGTGGAGTTTGAACAAAACTTGCAGAAATTGAACATGAACTCTTTTTCTGCACACACTGTTTGCAAATAAAATGGATTATAGTCAGTCCTGAACAACCTTGACGGTAGTTCCTTAAAAAGATAGGAAGGCTTGTAATGTCCATAAGCAGCATTTTATGATGAAGACAATAACACAATTCTCCATGCATTTTGTTAATAATAATAATAATAATAATAATAATAATAATTTTATTCCGAAACATTATGATGTTCCCTAAAATCAAGAGTCTGGAATTTTCATATTCTCCTCACATGTCTCTTTGTACGTGTTGAACTATCTATTGTACCACAATTAATAATTCAGTTTTCTAAGTTTCATTAATTAATGAATTCTGAGTTTAAATCTCTAACCACTTTCTTGGTATCATAATAATGGGTTCAAGGCAAAATGTACGAAATCTGTGACTTTGGTCTAATATTTTCCCTTTATGTAGACCCCCAGCCACATTAAACTGTCTTCTTGTATCTGTCAGGAGGTAGGATGATGTGTGAGATCCCCCACTCCTTAAGGTTTTCGGTTATTGATATCTCGGAGATGATTGACCACGGTGTTATTGCATGGATCAGGTAAACAATAAAAAAAAAGATACCAAATTAATGGATGGAATAACAGAGATCTGAGCGGGGATATAGAATAGAATGACACGAGCCCCTATATGTAAAATATAACAGTTTAATCAACAACATGAACAAAATGAAATTGAACATGACATGTGAATGATTCACTTTCTCTTAGAAATAGAGTTAAAAATTTATGCGAAATGTATTAGCCGTTCTGTTGCACCGACAAAACAAATTTCATCGTATAATGGAGTTACCGATCGAACTCAAATTGCCGGCATGTCAGCATCACCTTGTGCTTCCGGTCACTGTTGGTGATAGGTTGGCGTTGCCATATTTCTTTTCCTTCTCTCTATCTCTCATTTTAGCCTCTTCAGGTCACCAACCGTCTCGGTTACAGACTGCGCTCTTTTCCCACTATGTAATACAGGTATGGAGCTCTCTATTTCCTTCAGATAAAAAATACAATACCCAACCGAAATACGTGTCAGGTTTTTGTCTTCTCCTGGGATCAACAATATTCACAATCTTTACGTCAGATATTGTCTATCGTAATTCAACAGAACTAAACTATTATGGTCAGTTCACCTCCTAATATACACTCAATCTAATATCAGAAAATTAATTTTGTTCTAGCCACTACTTGCATTCCTAGCTGAGAACCGTGACCTAATAAGACGTCTCAGATATATATTACCGCCCCGCTTTGACTATAAATTACCAGCTGAACTAAGCCGGTTGACACACGCTCCTAATGCTAACACCCTCGATTCTCAGTTGAAAAATATTCACAACTAAATTAGACAACGAATTAATGGACTACACTCCTTGTCCAAACTACGTTACTTTGCTAATAAGCCATTCATTGTGTTACGTATAGGCTCGTTCAAAAGTAACAAAAGAAAAGAGTAAAACCAACAAGCTTTGTAAGTTTTAACAAAAATAATTTATTTCCCTAGAAACACGGTGAAAAGGTGAAAATAGAAAATAAGACTTACAGTTTGTGAAGACAATCCAAACATTTATGCTAGTGCTGAAAAAATACAAGTCCTATCGCTAAATAGTTTTAACTGAATCCAGGTTCGAATCTTGATGACGTTCCAAGATGGAGGATGATGACGTCAGGTGAAGTCTTTATACGAATATCAAGAGTTCCACGGTGAACCACAACTTGCAATGTTTCGACTTAGAATAAATTTCTATCGAATGTCTTTGTCACTTATATAGTTCTCCAGGGAATAAATTATTATATTCTAAAAAAAAATAGATGAACTTCTGAACAAGCTGTCATCTATGATAAAACATCTCGAGCTCCAAAGATGTAAAAATACAACTCTTTACGGCACCTAATAGAAATATATCCTTCTTCTTGAAGATATATTATACGACTGAATATTTCACGGGGATCAGAGTATTTTTAAACTGAACTAAGACGTCATTTCAAGCGCGCACGATGAAACGCGTGACTATTTCATCATCAAATAGCACAGTAAACAATGCAATTTCACGTGGGCCAGGAAATGATCTTGGCAATAACCAATCGTTTTCGCGTAGTGTTTACTAAAATGACAAACCATAGCAAGATAAAATCGTGCTTATGCAAGTCATACTACGTTTTATATAAACATAATATCTCTTTCAAAAAATCAGATCCCGTGAAAATAATCATTACAATAAAATGTAATGATACAAAAATAAAATAAAAAAGAATTTAAAATTAACACACAAGTAATTAAATTATATATTCGTAACAATTGACATACATTTCCAGACATAGGAAAAATCAATTCTCAACATACATGATAAAAATCTGTTAAGACATATACACAAGTCTAACAGTTCGTATCAGAGTAATGCATACAATCTGTATGATATATGATTTCTATTACATATAACACAACTAAATCCGATCTCATTCATATCATACAGGAGTCATATAAAATTTGAGACAAAATGCATGCTTTTTTTCGAGACTCATACCTTTCTATGAAGTCGTCTCTTTCTCATTTCGTGTCCCTCACTTTTCAACACGAGTCCTTTAGAAAATTTAACGAGAAAAGTTTCTTTTCCTAATTCTCGGAGCTAAATTCTGGCTTGCCTCAGAATCTTAGACTAATTAATTTCGCGAGGGGGATTTCTTAATAGCCCGAATTCTATCTGGGAACCCACATCCCCTCGTTTAGCTTAGCCAATCAGGATTACTTTCTCCAACCGCCAAATATTTTATCACTCGCATCGAAGTCAGAATATTCCTGTCTAGTCCGCGTTTATTAATAACTATTCTGGAAAATATCATTTTATGATACCTGTTTCAAATGACCTAAGTTTTCCCAAAATTTGTTCTGGTTTGTCTCAACTCTTGTCATTTTCCGCTTTGACCTTACGTTAACATTGGTGTTTTCCATGTGTCTGACCGTTATCAAATGAACTTTAATTAAAATTCAATTCATGCCACAAATAGAGCAGATGCCATCCCTCGCAGTCAGCAATTTTTTTGCGAGCCCAGATCATACGTCAATCTTAATGTTTACGTGTCACTCTGATCATGACAGAATGTACTGAAAAATTATCTCTACAAACAATTTTGCACCACCACAGTACCCTGGATTATAAAGTACCCATGTCTCTGCAAATTACTATACTGTACAATGATAACAACTAATATATTCAGTCCAGTGGTCAAATGTCACACAAAAAAAACACAAATAACTACTTATCACAAGCACATAAAATTGTCACTAAATCGCCACTCATGTGTACACACATAATTGCACGTAAGTGTAACTGTTTTGCTATACGTGGTCTATTCGACCTTCCGTATAATCCAACGTAGAAAAGTTTGCAGCTACTGATATATCTTACCTGATCAGTTTATAACTTTGTTTAAATTTGTCATTTTCTGAATTTGATTCGCACGCTTCTTTTGCGGGAAGTGCCTTCTTACACACTAGCGGAGAGGCATACCACAAGTAGAATAGTTCTCATACTTGCAATCAAATTCAATGTTCATCCAATTGATGCATACATAAAAGGTTTATTTAAGATAAGTAGTTAATAGCAAGTATTTTCATTATCTTTAGACAGGTATTAAGAGTAGAAGACTGACGATACCCGAAGATATAAACTTTGGCGGATTAATACTTACAAAAGTACAAGCCGTGAAAACTGTGATAAACAGATGTAAAATGCAAACAATGAAATCAGCCATTTTATATCATGTATTTCAAGAACGGTTTGCAATTCTCTTTGCTACTATCGGTACTGACCATAACTGTACTTTCAACGTGGAAGATTTGATAGCCATTGTGTTACATGTATGCGTGTAATATGAGTGCAAGTTAAGGGACTGGTTTGACTGGAGGAAGACCAGTATGGCAGTCCCCACTGCTTGGCATCGTGATGTTTTCCACGTGTATTGTATGTAAGGCCCAAACGTTCTTAATAGTGGGGGGGGGGGGGCACTTTGCAATCAATGGGACATTTGTGTTAAATTTGGTCGTTTGCACTTTGGGGTCATAAAGGGAATTTAACATAGAGCAAATTGGGCCTGTCTAGGGTCAAGGGGGAATTGAACATAGGGAATGTAGAGCGACAAGGTATGGGGACTGTCAGGGGTCAATATGAATTGGAGAGGGGTGACGTCACGGTACTGGACACTGGCAACAATGTTGCAAGTGGCTGACCTCAATCGGGTGGAACAGAGTGGCAAGGGGGGCTGATCTGAATACGCGTTACTCCAGGGACAAATAGAGACATAGACATAGAGACGTGGTTAGAGACAGGGTTAGAGACAAAGTTAGAGACATAGACAGAGACATAGGCATATCACACAAACACAGATTGATAAATCGACAAAAAAATTTTTTAGGCAAGAGAGAATAGATATCTTTTCGAGGCAGTGGAGTGGCCCTGAAAAGGGCCGTTTAACTTTTTCTAATTTCTCTCTTCCGTTTTTCTTCTCCACCATCTTCTCATCGTCTCCATTACATTTTTTGTCTTCTTCTTCCCATTCTCTTTCTCCTCCATCTCCTCTTCCTTTTCCTTTTTCCTTTTCTAATTCTCCTCTTCTTTTTCCGGCTTAGCATTGTACACTCTCATTTTTTCCTTTTCCTCTTTGTCCTCCTTCTCCTCCTTTTCCTCTTTTATCAGCTCTCTGAGTCTTTCCTTGGCCTTTCTTAAATTATTGATCTCCATTTTCACTCGATGAGGACTATAACATCCATCTTCCAACCTGACCAACATTTCCTCCACCATCCCTATATCGTCCACCACTTGCAACTTCTGCATTTTGTTGACGTGATTGCTTGCCATTTTGTTTGTTATTCAATGTTGAATGGCGCGATTGACGAACGCTTCACTTTATGCGTCTCAAGCGCGGACAAGAAAGAAAACATCCCCTCTCACCAACCACCCATATCACCTACCAAACAATCCACAGGGATGAGAGAGCTAACCTAAAATAAATTTTTATACAAAACAACACACTAATACTAACAAAACTACTATACTTTCTATCAATACATAGTTGGAGTAGGAAAGTTTTTATGTACAAAACACACCATTACCTACAATCACATTAGCAAAGGAGTTAGTGTTTATAGGCACACTACTCCACATTCACACAAAACAAACACTCATGCGTGTAGGGACAAGGGGTTTGTTAAGTGAAAAACAGACACACACACACACACACACACACACACACACACACACACACACACACAAACGTATGCGTGCACACATACACACATACACACACGTACACACATGTACGCGCACGCACACAAACACAAACAAATATTCACACAATTATATTTTTTGGCAACTTGATCAGTCTCTCTTCTCTAGAGATCTGGTTAGCCCTGAGAAGGGCTGTTTTTGTAAACTTCAGATGCACCTGGTTAATGCCTGCATCTTCCAGGCCGGGCACCACACACGCAGCGGCGGTTCAAGTCATTTTCCCAGCTGACATTTGTTCTTGGGAGTGCAGAGGGGGAATGAGTAGCCTCATCATCCCAATTCTCACTTCTGAGGGATAGTGAATACTTCCCTCCTTCTTCTATTCCACACGCGTGGATGCTGTGTCCTCCTTACCTCCTGCGGACGCTGAGGCTCCCACTCTTGCCTCTGCCTCTCTAATTCTTCGTCCCAGTTTTCTATCTGAGGGACCACGGGTCTCTGTGCTGGTAGTGGCTGTGGTGCTGGTAGTGGCCGTGGAGGTGTCCTCGCCATTGGCTTGACTTTACAGACCCGTCTTAGCATCAGGCGAGGCAGGATCATTTCTTTCTATTCCCATTCTTTCTTTTTCTTCTCCTCCTCTACTTCAAGCCTGTCACTTTCGTCTATGGCCTCAATGGCCAGCTCATCCAGGATTCGCCTGGTATACTTCAGGTGCATCAATCCGGCTATTCTGCTCACCTTCTTCGAAGTTAACGAGTGAACGCTGGGTTAGCCAGACTGATGATGATGAGATTGTATTAGCGTCACTTGCACACATAGTGCATGCGCGACGATTTAAGTTCCGCAATAGCGGACTAATTAATTGTTCGAGGGAGACGGAAGAAGAGCCTCATCCCCCAACGCTTTAATGCACAGTGTGTGCTACTTAATTGAGTCCGATTTCGGGACATTGAGATCCCATGGGACAAACTACGAGCGGGAATAGGAGCACTCATGCTCATCGCTAGAAAGTCTGCATCCACTGCTTCGCTTATTGGGGGATTATACCCCACTTATAGCGCCACCCCGGTACCGTGATGACCCGCTCTTCGGGGTAGTAGGTTTAATGCGTGCGCAGCACAGTATGATTGAATGACCGGGCGAGGGTTGGATGGTAAGGATGTATTTACGAAGGGAGCCGTTTGTAACATCCAGAACTAATTTAGATCCCAGCTTCCAAAAATAAATTGCGTCTTGTAGAATTTGGAAAGATTGTATCTGTGCTGTTGAAATATAGGGAAAGAGAAAAGGAGAATTTTTTAAAAAAATTTTAAAGTGGACACTAAGTTCTACTTTACTTTGATGGGGTTTTTATTTATAACATTTGATAGTTTGGGGTTTTATATAAGTAGATAAAGTTATTTTTCAGCCTTGTGAGGGGAGCCTGATGACTTGGGTGTTAGTCACCTTATATATTTAATTTGGGGCCTTAAATTCTATGAATAATTTTGGGTGCCGCATTGTGCGGCGAGGCCTGATGGCCATTGGATTTTGTCCACCTTATAATTCTAGTTTTGGGGTTCTTAAATTATATGGACTTTTTATTTATCAATCATTGCCACTTTGTGCGGCTGGGCCTGATGGCTGGGATGTAGCCACCTTATAATTTCTAATATTTATGGACCAAGTTAATGTAATGAATATATATTATATATTACGCCACTTCACTTAGTGCTGAAAGATGGGATAGATGACAGAAGACAGAAGTTGTTAGTAATGAAAATTATTGAATCTTTATGATGATTGATAATTAGGAGAAATTATCTATCAATCAATTGTGTTATTGTTGGAATTGTTATATAGTTAGTTTATATGATTTATTACTATGTACATTGCATACTATTTAGTAATTTGAACCTGTTACTACTGCCATTGCTAAGTCGAGAGTTTGAAGGCACAGAATGGCGCGGGTGGGGGTGGCGTGGCAGGTTTGTCTTAATCGGTATGAGGTCCGCCGTATGCGCACAAGCATAACACCACTCCCCTATGCGGCTGGTCTCCAGCTTTTTTTGTGAAGTGGGCATTTGGAGTTTTGGCCACCTTATAATTCTAATTTTGGGGTTCTTACATAAATTATATGGTCAGGCTGGAGACCGCTCCGCGTTATAGGTCTCAAGCGCGGACGCGATAGAAAACATCCCTACGATGTTTTTTTTCGGGTAGGAACGCTATAGCTCATCTCATGGAGAGAGAGAGAGAGAGAGAGAGAGAGAGAGAGAGAGAGGGAATGTATAGTGATGCATGTATAGTGATAAAAATTTCTTTTTAAAACAAACCACCAACCATCCTTATTTCAAAAGATAACATTTAACAACCAACAATTAGCCAACACATAAATTAACATCAATACATTTTTCAAATAACCAATTTTTGACAAGGTTGACAACATTGTGAAGTCAAGTTTGACTTCCAATGATGGAGGTCATTTGACCATTGATGTACACTACGTTTCCTGGCAAAAGACGAGATATCCATAATGGTCACAAAATCATCGATCTACGTTTTCATCGTTTCTAGAAGAGTCACAATCAAAATAATTCACTAAATTTTCTAAGGGATATCCAAGACTGCGTTGATGAAGAAAATACACATAATATTGTCCACACACCATGGAACCTGTGCCTTGTAATTTGCCATTATTGAATCGTATCGTCTGGGCATTTCTTCTCAAAAAGTTGATGATGTCGTCTTCCAAAGGCGGTAATCCATACGAATCAAAATACTCCACACAGGCATCGTGGGGAAAGTTGATGCCTATTCAGTGGGTTCCTGGGAGATGACTGTCGTCCGTGTTGATGACATAAGCTTGATGGTCTTTAGGTTTGCGATGATGAAGTTCATCTTTAGTGCACACGACAGGATTCCAAGAAGCGGTGTACGAACTGTTTTTCAAAAGGTAATAAAGTTCCCAGGTATCCATTTTGTTTGGGGTTTCCTTTTCTTGTTTCACAGGTAATGATAAGTCATCAATTCATTTCTGACTTTTTGCTTGAAAATCTCTGTCATGTAATCGTCTCTTCGCTTCGTCTTCGTAATCTGCGTCAAGAGAGATGCGATGCGATGGATCTCTAAAGTAGTCAATGGAGGAAAAGAATGATCACGCAAGTTTTTATACCACTGACGCAACACTCTTCTTCCGAGATGAGACCCCAAGAGTCCTCCAGATACTCGTCCAATTTTTTTTTTCTTGACTCATCATCAAACATTTATCGTGTTGAATTTGACTGGGATGATAGTTTTGACATCCATAGCAATCTTTCTTGGTCAACCCCGTAATTGTTTCCGCCAGATGTTGAGCAAAACAGGAAACTAAATGTTATTCTTGTTCTGGCCACCTGGACATGACCATCACTTCTTCGTCTTTGTCTTTTTTGGTGGGTGGTTCTGCTTCCACGATGTCCTCCCAATCCATTTCCAAAGATACTCCACCATTCAAAGAGGGATAAGAGTCTTCCATAGTTTCTAATAGTCTAGAATGACTTCTCTCAAACTGTTGATTTCTATCGTATTGTTGAATTCTGCATACAGGATGATGTTCACCGATTCATCAGGGTCTCGGTTTGTAAAATGAAGTTCTACACGAATTTGGCCGGATTTCATAGGGTGGAAATGTTTCTCGTTGCTGCCTTGGTCTGGAGTGAAATCAAAACCCCACAAAGCGTACCCTCCTGCATAATCGTCGTATGAAATGCCGTGGCTGGTGTTAGTCCCTAACTGTCCGGTGGCTTTGTACAGGGACAAGTACGATCTCAAGTAATTCTTCTTAAAGTCAGGTTCGAAGGATCTGGTACACAGTGTCTTGCCATCTCGACTGACTTCAATTTTGGACACGCCAAAGTGATGAAAGTTGAAAGGATTTTTATTGGGGGTTAGATTGAAGGCTGAATTTTCGACGATACCAATGATTAAACGTTTGGGTAACTGTCCTTGGAACAGATGATCTTCGATCATAGATCGCTGACCCTTGGGAATGGTGAAGGTTTCACTTCCACTCGCCGTATCGGATATTTGGCGGTCGTTTTGCTCAAAGTGTGACTGATGCCGTTTCCCACTTTAGGTAACACTTCCACGCGTCGCACGTAGAGTCTGGCTTCCTCGATGATGGTTTTGTAATCGTCAGCCTCAGCCATCAAATGGAAAGTGTTACTGCTTCGATTCAGTCTCAGGTGGACATCCACCCCGTTCAGCAAATACTTCTCTTTCAACCACATGTCCAAATGCATGCGATCCATCAGTTCTAAACTCTGCTCATTCTTGATTTTGTTTCGGCGTTCGTTTCAATACCACGCAGGCATCCAGATGAGTGATTTTGGCTTCTTTTCCGTACGTCAAGAGATTTTCTAGGTACGCTCGGTAAATGTAAGTATCCATGCTGATGCTGACCAGTTTGTTATTCAAGTACAAATCCACTTCGTTGAACAACAAATGCATGAAATTGTTGATGGGAGCTACTTTCTCATCGTCTATAGGACCTCCATTCTTATCGAGAACTTTGACTTTCAAGTACAAGTAACTGCTATTCAGATCGATGTAATCTTCGGGTTGTCCTTTGATTTCAAATTCGATGGGAGCTGAGGCTGTCAAACAGGAGATGGGATGAATTTCTACCCATTGGGATTCTTGCATCGTCATCATGGTTGGTGGTATGGCAAACAGATCCAGTTCCGACTTGGAAAATGCGCAAGACTCCCGGTGCATCATTTTTCCCTCTGTGATTTAATAATCAAAACTTCTCATTCTCGGACGGTCCTTATTTTCTTTTGGTCCTTCTAGCTCTGGGTGAGTAAAGTCCTCTGGGGTGGTGTCTTCGTCGTCTCTTTCTGCCTTGTCCTTGCTGTGGCATCAGGGCAGCAGGAATGCCTGAATGGGTAGCGTCCAGGACATTCATAGGAGTTTCTTGTCGGCCCAAAATGTCTTTGCCAGTTTGAAGCAAGAAATTTTTGCCTGCTCTCAAGAAGGCTTCTTTGGGGCTTTGTTTGTCGATGATGACATTTTGGAGAAATTCTTTGCCTTACGTCAAAGCGGCATCTTTCAAGGTGTGCAATCCTCGTGTCACCATCGGTTTCAAAACTGGTGCCACCGAACGAAGCTCCGATTTCAGCATATCTCCTAAACCATGTCCTCGCTGTCGAGCGACTTCTCGGTACGCAGGATACATGACTTACAAGTCGTTAGAGAATCGTTTTCGAAAATGGAGTTTCACCTTGTCTTTCCCTTTGGAAAATGGAATATTTTGTCCCAGATCTCCTATTATACCAGTGTTGACAGTGTCGAAATACGACTTAATGATGGGTAAATAGTGAGGATGTACAAGTTCGCGGTGAACGTGATAGATGTTTCCACCGTCTTCGTCATTGACAGAATCCACTTTGAAAGGAATGACTCTCAGTAACGGTGCGGATGTGTGTCCCATCACGTTGTACTTCACTACATCGGAGTACACATAGATCAAATTCAGTTCTTCGTTCAGTTCTATAGGGTAACGAAAATACTTGTAAAATCGGTTGTTGTTATTGATATCTCTGGAATTGGGGGACAATATGAGATCTCCAACCAATATCTCAAACAAAGCATGAGAAAAAGTGATGGACAATGTTTTGGCATCCGTAAATTATATCAACGAGCTATTTTGTGGTTCTCGATCTTAACACTTCGTTTCGTTTTGTCCAGGGCATTGCCAAATTGATCGTTGGAAATAGCACCAATCGTGTCCACCAAATGTTGACCACTACAATATTAGCCTTCCAGAATTTTCATGGCATAGATGCTTAAGGCAGCAATGGCTAGTGATGGTGTTTTGGATTGGTAAAAACCAGGATCGTTGGCATCCAACTGTTGTTGCACTTGTTCGTTCAGGATTTCGACCACTTCATCTGATTTCCACTGACATTTAGGACTTGTGTAGGGTGAATTATTTCGACCAAAGCCACTTCTCAATGGGTTACGTGATCCAATTATATGACCTGAGGAAATTTGACCGTGAAACAGCACACAGTATTGTGGGTAAAAACATCCATGGAACTGTCACCTGGTAAAGTTAAGTAAAATTGGTTATTCGTAATTTGAGAGTTCTGCTGTCCGTGGGGTCGCTGGAGGTCAGAGGAGTGTCTAAAAGAGGACTGTTGTTGTTGTTGTTTTGGTGGTGACTGTTGGGAGGGTGACTGACGTTGGTCGCAAGGCTCCCGTTGTTACCGTTACAGTATTTCAGGGAAGGATTGGGGAGAAGGTAACCGATGCAACTGCTCAGTAAAATGGTCCACAATTGTTTGTCTCCTTGTTGCAAACTAAAATTGGCAATGGCAGCACTGATGACACAATACACCACAAAGATTTGGCAGAGAAAGACGATTTGCATTTTAGGCACACGTTCTCTACACCACACCCACAATGGTTGCTTTTGTAGATCTTGCAGAGAAGAAGAACTCGGAGAAGGAGTGGTCACTATTGTGGTTGAAGCTATGTTGAAGGGCATGATGGTCACTTCCTTTTATAGTCGATAACTTGCAAAGCGTCAATCCAAGAATCAAAAACTGGGAGGATATCCTTTCAAATGTACTTTCACTTCTTTGACACGTCGTTTTCCCACTTTACGGGTTCTTCGATCGAGAACGCTTTCGATATCGTAAACTTCGTCTTCTTTTTGGTCACGCGATATAACTCGGGCAAATAAAACGTTCCTTTTAACACTTCCCCGTTCATGTCTTCCAATTTATTGACGGCAGGATGATGACCACGCATTCGTCCAGTGACACTAAAGAAGTCGGTGGTCCAGTTGGGTAAATAATCTTTGTCGAAAGTGTATTTGGTTTTGCCAATGCACACCCAATCTCCCGTCGTTAACACTTCACCTTTCTTTGGGACAGCCACAGTCGGGGACGTACCAAACATACGCTCAAAGACGGCCACTTCGTTGTCGGGAGTCACTTCTTGGGGAGCACTTCCGATGCTCCGATGCTAAGATTGGTCGTAGGCTTTAACCAGGCGATATATGACGTCGATGTACATGAGAGTGTGTTGATGCGTAAAATATTTCCACATGCGTTCATTCAAGGTACGTTGAAAACGTTCCACGATGCTGGCTTTGGTTTCTGGATTCTAGATGGTGAAAAAATGAATGTTTCGTTTCTTTAATTCTTTTTGGAAAACTTGGTTCAGAAATTCGTTGCCTTTGTCGGTTTGCCATCGAAGAGGATGACGACCGCTTTATTTCAGCATCAGTTTGACGTCTCGCACTAACTCATTGCTCGATTTGGAAGTCAATGGCATGACCCAGGCAAATTTAAAAAGACGTCGATGACACAAAACAAATATTTGTAGCCACGAATGTAGGTGGCCAAATGAGAGACATCGGCTAAATCGGCTTACCATTGATGATCGATGACGTCCACTCGGGTGCGATTTCTGGAAAATTTTCGTCGAATGGGTTTGTGTAAGGTGTACGTGGCTTGCTCTTGTAACTGTCGTTGCACTTGACGTAAACGAACGCTTTTGAGTCGGGTTTTGGCAGCACGATACAACTTCTGAACTCCTCTGTAACCCTCAGGATGGGATGGATCGTAGTAAATGCTGGATAATACATTCTCCATTAGGACTTTTTTAAAAAGAATAAGTCACCAACTCTTCACGGATGCTACTCTTTTCTTCGTTTGGTATTTTCTTGGATTGTAATGCTTTCCGTGTCCGACAAGCAATAGGTGTCGAGAAGGAGGATGTCTGAACAGGGGTAATCAGTTCTCGTTTAACTTCTGTGTTCACCTTCCTTTTCTCATCTGAGGAAGAAGGGGTTGCCATCATCTTTTTAATACAACCAATTCTGGATGTTGGTGGTGTTAACTTGCGTACTTTTTCTGGTGGAGTTTGAAACTCCTCTTCTCCTTTCTCTGTCTTTGTCACTGGTGGTGGTGGTGGTGGTGGTGAAGGACTTTTTATCAGGGTCTTAAAGTCTTTCATAGTCAGTTGAGCTGTTTCGTCTAAAGCTTTCTGGTGAAAGAGTTGAAGTTGTTGCAACACTTGACCGTGCCGTTGCGATTTTTCCGTTTCTGACAAATCGCTACAATCCATCAACGATTGCAGTTCGTGTTGTAACTGGGACATCTCGGTCAAATGAGGATTGGGAGGTAAATGCGGGGTCTGTTGTTCTTGCCAACGATGGAATTCCATCCATCGTTTGTAAGGCACTAAAGTCAGTTTTCGCCCTTTCATCTGATTCCAAAGATCACGTCTGAGATATTTTCACTTCAGAGACCCCTTTTATCTTCTTTATCCTTTTTATCTTTGAGCCATTTGTGAAGCAGTAGCCTCCACAAGTCCTGCAATCCTTGGTGCCAATGTGGCTTTCATTATGGGTGCTAACAACAGGTGCACAAATCCTCCGCGTTGTACCAACATAGTTTTCTTTTGACGGATGGGTATTTTCTTTCGGACCATTTGGCGAAGAACGTGTCGATGCTTGGCTGATGTTGAGACAAAGGTATCGTTCCTTTCAAGACATTCAGACAACATTCGCACACGGTGTCGATGATGTCTTTGGAGGCGGTTTGAATGAGTCGTTTTCGCATGGGTGGAGGGGCTTTGGACAGGACGGCCTACACGTTCCAATGTTTGGCTAAACGAGGAAGCAGTCCTTTCCTTTTCTTTCCTTTGGGGGTAGAATAGGGATGGCTTCTGGGGGATGACGTCTTTGTTTGTACCGGGGCACACGCAAAAAATACATTGACGTCGACGTCTTGGCAAACGCTCTTTTATCATATTTTTTAGAGTAGGTAGAAGGGTTTGTAACCAGTCTTTTGGACGAACTCTTTGATTATCGCTTCGTCAACAATGTGACGACCTTTTTTCCTATTTCGCCAAACAATCACCCTCTTTGGTTGCTCCTCTTTTTCTTTGGACGATGGGGTATTTTTTGGGGTAAACGTCGATACTTGGCTAAGCGTTTTTTTCGGATGTGGGGTCAAACAACGAGACTGTACTTTTCTTTTTCTTTACCTTTTTGGACAGGAGAACGACGTTGGTGGTGGTGTGCACTTCTTTTAGTGGATATCTTTTAGCGTTCAGGAGCACAAAAACACTATACCCATTGTTTGCTCTGGATCTTTTTTATAGTGGTATGCGTCGCCACTGATTGTCTCTACGTCGTATCAACTTGATGATAGGCATCTTGTGTCGTGGAGGGGTTCGCAATGGACTAAATCAGGACAGTTCTTGCTTGGATAAATCCAGTAAACATTGTAACATGCCCCATCTCTCTTGATTTTGGGGGCATGTACTTTGTTAGCTGCTGCCGCAGCGGCTAAAGAGGTGGAGGGTGTCACCGCTGGAAGGGAAGTTCCTGGAGACACGGGTTTCCATTTTTTGTCATCAAATGGGGAAGAACGGGTGTCAAATTGGGTTTGGCTTGTATCACTAGCAACGGGGAAGTGAAAGAACCTGAGGACACTGGAGAAGCGGTCACAGTCGCTGCAGGTCGTGGTTTGGAAATGTAAGGTTGCGCCCGGACTGTACTGCCTCTCTTGCGGGTAGAATCTGTTTTCTGTGGTCTTTTCTGGGGACTTTTCTTTTTCTTACGCTGTGACCTGGTCTTGACATCACTGCTTCTTTTCTTCTGGGTACATTTGGGTCGGGGAGTGTCTTTTTCTTGGGGATGACTTTGGGGGCATTGGGATCCCATTTTAAGAGGGAGCGAATGATGACACCTCCTAGAGAACAGGTACTTCCAGGTTTAAAAATGATTTGCTTTTTGGTTTGAGTGTCGATGCGGGGATCTGCCAGTTGTGTCAAGGCTACTTTGTTTCTCTCAAAAAAGCGTTTGGCTTGATGTGGAATGTGAATGATGCCTTGCAGTAATTGACGTGCTGTCACCGTAAACCATCGTATGTCTTCTCTGAGACTGGTTTCTAAGACACCAGCACGTATTTGTGGATTTTTTCGCGACTGATGCCGTACAAGGCACGAATTAATTTGACAGGAAGATGAGACTGAAGGGACGTCATGTTGACGATGTGTGAGACAGACCAAAAGTGTCCGAGGTTTTTATAGATATATTTTACGTCGACGGGGACGTGCACACGACAGGCCCTCCGTCTTGGCACCAGGGGTGAAACAGATGGGTACGAAATCGCAAATAATCGGGAGTAGTGGGTTTTAAATCCACGAGTAAATAGGCGAAGATACAAGGCCTCCCAACTGGCACGATGTAAGTTTTCGTCGATGACTTTGAAAGTGGAGGAAGAGGGAGCAGAGACAGCAGAGGTAATAAATGTGCTTTCTGGACAGAACTGATCGTACTCCAGTGGAGTATCCTAATTGTTTAGTCACTACCTCAAACACCACACGTCGCACAGAAGTTTCCTCTTGAACCAAGATTTGCTCGTGTAAAAGATTTTGGTAATCCTCTAACTCTTCCTCTGGAATTTGGTGTAGTATGGCTAACTTGTAAGAAGTAGGATGAGTAGCAACCAAAGTCTTCTGGTCTTCGGTAAGTTGAACAATGTCTGACCACTGGAACGCTTTCAAATGAATCAGTCCTCTTATAGCATTCAGGTACCAGTGGTTAAACCATTGGTGACGTAACGGATGCAATTGTTCTTTGCGTTTGACTTGTATTTTGACAAACTCTCGGTAAATGCGTTTTCTCAACTCCACAGGCAAACCACAAATGTTCTCTTGTAAAGTATCCATGAAGAGATTATTGAGATCGTCCCGCTAAAGGTAGGTAGTGACAGTGCGGAGATAATCGAGTATGTTCCAGGTAAGCGGAATCTTTCTGATCCCACTGGTGTAGTGACACACCGCAACTGAAGCACTTGACTTTATCACCTTCGCCCAAGTAGAAAAATCCGACTCTGGTTAATTCTTCGAGGGTAGGTCCTCCCAGATATTTAGGCCACTTTCCTTGGAAGGTTTGGAAAGGACTTTCAAAGTCGCAGTATTCAGACAAACGCACAGGGAACGAATATACTTCTTTCACAGGTTCGTTTCGATAAGGGTACGGTGAAACCCGCAGTAGTTTACTCAGGCATGGGTGACATCCGTAGGGTGGTAGTCTCATGGTTTCACGTGGAGGATGACATTGACAATGAAAACCAGTAAAGAGTCTACGATAACCATTGGCATCGATTTCGCATCCGTCAGGTTTGACACGCACATCATCACTTTCCATGGTAGGTATTGTAGTAGTAGTAGTAGTCATAGCAAAGTTCCCATGATGTGGTACTAAATCACTGAGGTCATAGCGTACGGGATCCCTACCATCGTAAGGCACAGCATCGCACGCCACTTGAGAATCACTGAACTTGAATGGTGTCTGTTTGTTAGGATTCATCATTCTCACAACTTCAACACTATACTTCTGATCCCAATCCAGTCTCAAGTCTCAAGTAGACAAATCCTGTTCTAGCTAAAACATTCGAAGTAGGTAATCCTTCCTTATCCGTGGGAAATTTTTTAAAAGTGTCCAATCGACTAGCACAATCACAATAGTCAGGCAAGAAGACAGGAAAATCATGTTGTTTCAACTTGGAGTTCTCAGTGGGTCCCTCGATCGATTCTTGCTGTGTCGAAGTCATCCTTCTTGTTGGTGGCTATCGTCTTGGAACCTCTTTTTTTTTTAAATCAGTGTGTCCGTACGGCAAAGGGAAGTGGTTGGAAGTCGCACTCGCCTGTGGCACACAATTTGATACACTTTTTCCAAAGGCCGACTGACGATTTGGTGTGAGGGTAAACGTACAATCTTGTGAGATTGGTAGGTGGTCACTTTAAAATCTTGATTCTCTCCAGACTGCAAGCTGCTTTCCTGCTCCAAGCATTTCTCTTTGAATTTCTTTTGGTCTTCGGGAGTCTAGCACCAGGAAGGATAGCCGCTGGCTTCTTGTTTCAGTTTCAAAAAGGCATCCACGTAGTCTGCGAAAATGCCTTTCCGAGTCTCGTCACCCTTGTGGTACTGTTCTGTCTCGGGAAAGTGGTACATTTCGTACACATCTAACAAATGGTATATCAGGTCCAGAGGTTTAAACATTACCACGCTGACCCACGTTCGTGTCAAGGTGCGTTCTTCCTGGGTGTGTTGACAAGGTTGGTCTTGGTTCCACGTTTCTGCACAAGAACGGCACAAGGGAAACATTAGTTTTCCTTGGCAATGGTGAAGTAAAACGGGATGGTAGAAGTCCGTGGGAGGCAAGACATTACGTTTAATCAATCATTCGTATTGTCGAATTTTGTCCAGGTCGATGTGTATCGACAGCAATTGTGGGTGCCCTGCTGAAAAGTGACAATATTTGCAAACGTAAGGATACAGCGAACACACGTCCAAGTATTTGATTTTCTTCGCTTTTCTCCTCCTTGGCGTGGTACAGCAAAAAGGTGGCATTCGTCCTTCCTCCGTACAAACTATCCCGTGGGATCAGAGGGTCCACCAGCTTGTAACTTTCCACGATACGTTTATACTCAAATGGTGATCGTACTAGTGTTCCCACATTTCCACGACTTGGTATCCTTGCTGTTCTAACTTTAAGTGCCACTGACAAGTGCCTAGTACAAGTCTTCCATGGTACCTTGTATAAACTGATTTTTTTGTGTCACGTTGAGGGTAACAGATGGGGCATCCGTGAAATAAGCAACCGTTAAACTCGTACACGATCTTGGGTTTTTCTAAGTCCCAACCATCCACGGAATACGTTCCCATGGTCTTTTCGCCTCCTCAGTTTCGGGCGTGTTGGATCCATTTGTCTTCCTTGTCGCACAAGTAATGTAGGCAGCGTGGGGCTTTGACCGAGTATTGACTTTTGACAAAATTCGTCGTTTGAGAGCGGATGACAGCCAGGATATTTTCGGGCATGAATCGTTTGTAGTACACTAAGGAACACGCTTTGGCAATGGTGCAGGCTTTTTTCAAAGGATCGATCCCTCCGTGCTCCATGAACAATTCTCGAAATTTTCCACAGCATCGCCGTAAAATGTCCTCGTCGGAACGACAATACTTTAACATTTCTTCCTGAAAGTCGAAGGTGCCCGAGGCGTGAGAGTGGTACCAAGCGTAGAAAGCTTCTCGTTGTTAGGTGCGCATGTTGTCGGGGTCGTGGCAGTGAGCATCAGGCAAATGGGGCAGAACGGCATGTTATTGAAAAAGTGCGGAAAATAGCCTTTGGCCATTTCTGTCATTCAAAATGTTTTAGGCATTCGACTCAAGGGCATGGCCAAGTAACTCATCGAATCTTTAAACTGCACTTGTCCCACGTGCATGGAAATGATTTTGGCTCCGTTCAAGGTCACTTTAGGATGTTAGGTTCTTTGTTCCGTATAGTATTTGAGAAGAAATTGTCCATCGTATCCGGAGAAATTGTGAGCCATCACCATAGCATAACGATAGCAATCTCCATAATGTTCGGTGTCCTCTTGGCTCCACGTCTCGTCGATAGGGTCTAAGATCCATTGGGCAAAATCGGCCAGCGTGCTTGGCCCCCGAAAGATTTTGTCACGTCCTACGGAATCTTGCTGCAAAGAGGGCAGTGACTAAAGATAGGCTCTTGGATGCACTTCTCGCACGCTCGATGAGCTACGCAGAAATTAGGAATGTGAATTACGGTCTCTTTCATGCATTCGAAATCGGAAAAAATGAAATTCCCTTTCTTCTTCTGGTCATCTTCCTCTTCCTCCTGTTGGGGTTGGTATTTTTGAATGTAGCATTCGTGTTCCAAGTCTCCGATTTGGTGACAAATGTGACATCGTTTCTTTCCTGGACATAGGTGTGCCTTGGCATCATTGCTACGTATAACTTGTCCACAAGTAGGGCTCAGTCTCAGGAACTTTTCTGCTGTGAACCTTGCGTCTTGAGATGTTGTTGGTAACAGGTAGAGCTGACAAAAGTGCGCTGACAAGATGGGCAATGCACTCGTCCTTGTCCTTCGTCAAGACAGGGTTTAGAGGCCAAACATTCCTCACATTTCGATCCACAATGCTTGTGTTGCTCTCGATTGTTATACTCATAGTCACTTTCTCTCAGTAATAACCGTATCCGAGGCATGCGGTGACACTGGTAATGGCATCGAAATGTTCATCGTGATGATAGACGTGAATGTATTTTCCGTCTCTGAAATTTTTGCCTCGAAACAACAGCGGTCCGCGCACTTCTTGAGGGTGTACTTTCAAGGTGTAGCGTGGAGCCAAGATGTCTTGAAATATTTGCATTTCATGAATGCAACAGGGTGTGTCTTTGGATAGACCAGCTTGCTGTAAGAGGAGTTCTGCTTCTGTTCGTTGTTTGGCTCGGTCCGATTGTCGAATAGTTTGCCAGGCTCTTTTCCATTCTGCCGTGTCGTTCTTGTTGGCATACGTTCGTCCCACCACGATAGCCTTGGCTAAACACGTCTGGTTTAAGGGTTGTTAATTCGGACCTGGGATCTTTTTGGTGCTGCGAAGGTCGTCCACCAATAACACCTGTGTGCGTCCGGTCCCTTTGGGAAGAGAAACGTGAGCCATGTACAGTGTCATTTTTCCATCGGTAATGTGAAACTTTGTCGTTGGACTGCTGCACGTGTTGAATCGTTCTGATGACTTTAGAAGGTGTCAGTTCTGAGGCCTGCTAAACTCGATCCAAAGAGGGGCCTTCAGACTGTCGTGATAAATGGAAAGTGTCAAGCGATCGTCTTCTTTGGCTCGACATTGCTGTTTTAGTGTGGTTAACAAAGAATCTCACAAATCCGTGATGAACCCCTCTGCTTTCTCCAGCGGTACGTCGGACTTGAAATCTTTGAATTTCACCGTGTACGTGTAGGACGTGGTTCTAAATTTTCTAGAGGCGCGTTTATCCGTCTCTTGAATGTGGTAGTAGTTTTGGAGGGGTTAATGGTGGTGGGCTTTGGTTTGGTGTAGACTCTCTGGGTCTGGATTCTGGCTCACTCATGTCATCTTCGAAATCGCTGGCATGAATTTGAGCCAAGATTTCAGCTACTGTGCGAGGCGATAGGTCATGTTTCTGCCTCTTACTTTCTTCTTTCTCCACGAAATGGTGCGATCGTTTCATCTTGATTGCAAAAAGTCAATGTAAGGTCAGTGCCTTCCCTATATAAATGGTCAGTGTCTTCCCTCAAAGTATTCATTTCACTCTTAATCCGACCGAAAAGATGGAAGAGCCAACACAGATCGAACTTCCGATCAGAGGATTGCGAGGCGTCATACGAAGGTTTTCTTCAGAGAAGCCGACGGACTACTCACCCTCCTTTCGAGATAAAAGTCAAGATACTTGATGTATCTGTCATAAGAATGGGCATTGGTCTTCCGAATGTCCACAACGTCAAAGCAAGACAGGCATTAAAAGAGACAAAAGTCAAGATACCTGCTATCATTGTCAATAGAAAGGACATTGGTCTTCAGACTGCCCTAAGAAACAACAGGAGCAGAAGGAGGAAGAAGAGTTACCCTCCGTAAAGGAAGAACCCAGACACGTCCAGAAAGAGAAGAAAGAGAAGAAAAGAAAAAGAGAAGAAAGTGAGGAAGAAGAGGAGGAAAAACCTGTGACAGTGAAGAAATTCAAAAAGGCGAGAGTGAAAAGACACAGAAGAAGAAAAATGAACTCTTTTAAAGTGATGTGTTGTGAAATTGGATTGTTATTTGCACCAGAGAATATACCACAAAGAAAAACGTAAGTGTCTCTTGGTTTTGATTTTTATAATAAGGACCTACACTCACGCACTCACCCACGTCCATCATGGGGAAAAAAGGGAATTTGAGTTTTAATTGATTTTGCCAAACATTGAGTAGTCTCTTTTCGAGAGAGATGGGTGGCCCTGAAAAGGACCGTTGGGTGTTTGTTTGTTTGGTTTTTAATAAAACAAACTCAAGAACGGGAAGTAATGAGCTTTAACTGCCTCATCCCTTTGCCACAACCAAGGCCTACTTCTGGACCTGCTACTGTCGGTGATTTGGTGGAGATCACTAGTGTTGTCATCTCAGACGGGGTTGGACTATTTGGCTCGGAAATGTCTTTTTCTCAAGGGTTGTATTAAAGAAGTCTGATATATTTATTTCAGACTCATTAAATCTGCCATAATGTTTAAGAGTACCATCACCGTTTGACCTTCACCTTCCTCCTTCTCTCTTAGACCTTGTTTCTTCTCTGCTTCTTCTTCTTCTTGTCGTTTTCTTCTTGCCTCTTCTTCTTGCCCTTGCTGTTGAATGAGAAAGGCTTATTCTGCTTCTTTCTGCCGTTGAAAAAATTTCTCCAATTCTTCCTTCTGTCTCTGTTTAAAATCCTCGACGTACGGTAATGAAGGAGAAGGTGGTGAAGGTTCTGGTACTGGAACAAATTCTTGTGAAGAAGAAAGAAAATCCACTAAATCTCAATAAAATCGTTCTCTTCTGGAAGTAGGACCGTGTTTGCTTTGGTAGCCGCTGCTATACTATCACTTCTCGTCTCCACGGCTGGTGCACCTCAATTCATCGTCTTCTTAGTTTCCGTCATGTTCTAACTCTATCGCACTGATTCACTGCGCACAGACGCTAGCGCACCTGTATAAGGGACTGTGACGCCACAGGCAGCTCTCTTCGGATTGGAAGACAGACTCCGCACTGTGAATGAATTTTATAACACGTGTTAGGATTGGTGAAATAACTCAATCCGTTTCGATCCGCTCTTCCACTATAAATAACCGCGGTTCACCTTATTCCCTTCACCTGTTCTCGTCACAAGATGTGGACTAATGTAGAATCGTCTACCCTCCTCTCGTCTGTTCCACCCGGACTATCCCATGTATGTCAAATCATCATGGGCAATTACCCAGATGACTGATACAGCCCTTTGGAAACGAAGAATCTATGTGGAGAGGCAAGGCTGTCTGAAGCGAGTCTTAATCTACGGCCCAAAGGTCAGACGAAGTTTAAGGAAGAGAAGAAGATCCGTGCGATGCCTTCTATGTTAACTGAATGGTGTTAACAAAAAAGAAACCAAAGGCCCTTTTCAGGGCCACTCCATTGCCTCGAAAAGATATCTATTCTCTCATGTCTAAAAGAAAAATTTTAGTCGATTTTTGGTGTGATAGATTGATGTTCATCATTCTATGTTTGTGTGATATGTCTAGGTCTCTGTCTATGTATCTAACCCTGTCTCCAACCATGTCTCTATGTCTATGCCTCTGTTTGTCCCTAGAGTAACGCGTATTCAGGTCAGCCCCCTTGCCATCCTGTTCCGCCCGATTTGAGGTCAGCCACTTGCAACATTGTTGCCAGTATCCAGTAACCTGATGTCATCCCTCTCCAATTCCTATTGACCCTAGACAGGTCCAATCCCTTGTCGCTCTAAATTCCCCCTTGACCCTAGACAGACCCGGTCTGCTCCATGTTAAATTCCCGTTATGACCCCAAAGTGCAAACGACTAAATTTAACATAGAAGTCTCATTGATTGCAAAGTGCCACCTTCACTACTCATCTTGATTAGTCTTCATGCAACAAGATGATTACAATTTATTAGCACAGTGATATCTCAATACCGTGATATAATGCGCACAAACTACAATATCATATTGCCTATTTTAATTCAGATAAATTCATTTTCCACAAAACAGATTCTATCAGAACATTTAAATGACAGTTTTTAAGGTAATACTATATAACATTAAACTCGGTACATACTATAAGTAATGTTTGACTATAACATACCCACCCACCCGTTGAGCCAATTTGTATTACCAATAGCCCTTTAAAAGAAGATTGAAAATTGGAAACTTACTTGTTAATTAAGGACGGTTTAAATGCGGGTCTAAGATACAACATCTCCAACATAGTCTGCCTGCTATGAGCTTGAGAAAAAGACTAGGTAGTTTTGTTTAGTCAAAGCTGGCATCCATGATAGCCGAAAACTCACGTGGAACCATTTAATAACAGGGGCATATGCAACTTTTGATCTTATCTAATGGTGGCAAATTTGAGTTCGAAGGTCATTTTAGTGCAAAAGCTGATTATTTTGAGCTATAAAGTATTGTTCGTAGATCATAAATTGTCAGGTTACCTCAGTATTATCAAGAAGTGAATTGAATTGGCTAATTACCTCAGTATTACCAAGAAGTGAACTGAATTGGCAAATTACCTCGGTATTATCAAGAAGTGAATTAAATTGGCCGATTACCTCAATATTATCAAGAAGTGAATTGAATTGGCTAATTACCTCAGTATTATCAAGAAGTGAATTGAATTGGCTAATTACCTCAGTATTACCAAGAAGTGAACTGAATTGGCAAATTACTTCGGTATTATCAAGAAGTGAATTGAATTGTCCGATTACCTCGGTATTACCAAAAAATGAATTAAACCGGCCGATTACCTCAGTTTAACCAAGAAGTGAAGTAAACTGGCCGATTAATTTAATATTACCAAGAAGTGAATTAAATTGGCCGATTACCTCAATATTACCATGAAGTGAATTAAATTGGCCGATTTGTTAAGTATTATCAAGAAATGAATTAAACTGGGCGATGGAACTGATCAAACTAATGGAAAATAATGAAATTGAGGGATGTGTATTCCTAATATGGAGATGTACATTGTCTACATTACAAACACTGTGCCAGGCATATTTACAGTCTAGGTACGAACACAGACAGGAGAGGAAGTATTCAGATAGTTCCATAGACAGTTGACTTCTAGAAACATACCTAATAGAGAAGTACTGAGATTTGTAGTAAAGGACGTGGTAGCAGTGACATTGTTGACACAGAATAGAAGCATTGGTATGCAGGCTGCATATAAGCTCCTAAACAACAAGTTACATGTAAGTATAGCTAAACAAGACGCATTGGATACAAGGTTAGAGACGGAGACTCAGAAAGATACTATCTATAACAATATGGAGAACATAGAATATAACTTATAAGATATAGACCAAACCATTAAGGAAATACAGAAAAGATATCCATCTATGAATGGACTTGCAGTATATATCAATACTTTTGGCCATATATGCAGTCAGTATGAGTATTCCACAAAGATACACAGAGAGGAATAAGCGGGAACCAACCCGACAAAGATGTCCTTACCAGATATTATAGTTACTGTAAGAACTTGCACTTTCAAAAGTGTGAAAATTTCCCGTCAACTCGTCTAGAAGTTCAGACGTCATTGACAACTCATCTGGATGTCTTCGTCCGTGATATTGATAGTTACAATATGATGGCTTCAAATCACATCGATCATCCATCACCATGTAACTATAACTGTGCAGCTGTACTGTGCAATCACCACTGTGTAATGCGCAATCATCACTATGCAACACTCACGATCGAACAATACCTGTGCAACCATCGCCTGTAACTATCTCTGTTCTACTATAACCGTGTAACTGTCGCTGTGAACCAGCACCATATAACACCACTGTGTAGCCATCACCATATAACACCACTGTGTAGCCACTACCATATAACACTACTATGTAGCCATCACCGTTTAACACCAGTGTGTAGCCATCAACATATAATACCACTGTGTAGCCATTACCATATAACACCACTGTGTAGCCATCACCATATAATACCACTGTGTAGCAATCACCATATAACACCACTGTGTAGGCATCACCATATAACACCACTGTGTAGCCATTACCATATAACACCACTGTGTAGCCATTACCATATAACAGCCATGAGGAAACCATCACCATATAACCATGATGCTACCATCATCACCTTCCCCACCCCCACTGCAACCATTACCACGTAAAATACAACTGTGATTTGAAGCCATCATATTGTAACTATCACTGTGAAACAATCACCATGTAACTGAACTGAACTATTATCACTGCGTAACTGTATAATGCAACTATCACTATGTAAAGTGTAACTATCATCGAGCAACCATCACCATGTAACTATCACTGTGAAACCATCACCATGTAACTATCACTGTGAAACCATCACCATGTAACTATCAATGTGAAACCATCACCATAAAACTATCACCGTGAAACCATCACTATCTAACTGTAACTGTTTAACCATCACCAGTAAATGTCACTGTGAAACCATCCCATGTAACTGTCACTGTGAAACTATCCCCATGTAAGTATCACTGTGAAACCATCCCCATGTAACTATCACTGTGAAACCATCACCAAGTAACTATCACTGTGAAGCCATCAAAAGGTAACTATCATTGTGCAACCATCACAATGTAACTATCACTGTGAAACTATGTAACCCATCACCATGTAACTTTCACTGTGTAACCATCTCCAACGCTGTACAACCATCACCATGTAACTATCACCGTGAAACAATCACCATGTAACTATCACTATTCAACCATCCCCTTATAACTATCGCTGTGAAGCCATCACCATGTAACTATTACTATGAAACCATCCCCATGTAACTATTACTGTGAAACCATCCCCATGCAACTATCACTGTGAAACCATCACAATGTAACTATCATTGTGAAGCCATTGTGTTACATGGAGTAACTATCACCATGTTACTGTCACCATGTAACTAACGCGGTAATCATCACCATGTAACTAACATTGTGCAATCACCAACGCTGTGAAACCATCACAATGTAATTATCAATGTACAACCATCACCATGTAACTACCTCTGTGAAACCATCATCATGTAACTAGCACTGTGCACACATCACATGTAACTATCACTGTGAAACTATCACCATGTAACTACCACTGTGTAACTATCTCGAATGCTGTGAACCCATCACCATGTAGCAATCACTATGCATCCATCACTGTGTGACCATCGCTGTGAAACCATTATTATGTCACTGTCACCGTCAAACCATCACCATGTAAGTATCACTGTCAAACCATCCCATGTTAGTATCACTGTGAAATCATCACCATGTACTGTATTGAGCTGTGTTATGCAGTTATCACTATGTAAGGTGTAACTAGCACAGTGCAATAATCACCATTTAATCACACAGTTACCCACTTACTAAATTTTCAATTTGTTTTTAAAATTCAGATTTCCCCAAAATAGTTTTTCCAGAGGTCAGGTCAAGCGGACAAGAGGACGAACAATATCTGAACAAAATGGACGAGTGACCTCCGGATGACATGGTCGATCACTGATCCAAACTACACCATATGATTCTCGTTTGGAAAAGAAATTTGTTAGATCATAAATGAATCGTGGGAGGTATGTAACGAATTTGGGAAGGAGAACAGACAACTACAAGTGCTGTAGGGAGTGTACAGCTTACAAACATAACCTATTGCTAAAAGCATTCGGATAGGGAGATATATTGTTGGTGTAGTTTATATGCGGTAAAGAGATGGAATGATTAATACAAGAAGTCAAACAAACACAAATGTCAATGGAAACGCTGAAATAGAAGAACCCCAGAGTTACTGAGTTATCAGCTTTGTATGTTTGTATAGTTCTGTAATATGACGTTTGAAAGCGTTGCCATCAAACGCCTGGAATGTTCTTATGATTGATAGCACGAGCGTTCTATAATATTTCTGCTTTGTTCAAAGCAGCATGGGTATATTTATATAGCTATAGAATTTCAAATCTCTAACATACTTTTTCAAAACGTCGTTCGGACGTCTGACGATGTGCATCACCCGTCCATGCCGTCCGTACGTCAGTAGTACAGTAAAGAGCGGTAATTCTTTCCCCTATCATGTCCTCACACTTCGCATGCGCCCTTCATAGATCGCATATGCACATCAGACATAGTATATTCCCCTCATATATTTTCATTCGGACTTCATACACGTTTCACACCTTATACACCACGTCTCATACAAACTTCACACATTACACTTGGCATGCGTACATGCTTATCATTTTCACCTAGCATGCCCATTCATACTTTAATATTTCCGACACGAATAATACACTTTAGTCACTATTTCATACACTGCATACACCCCTAATGCACCGCATAAGCACTTTCCTTGTCATCATAAACAACACTTGTTATGATTAAGTGGTATCCCTATTCACTATACTACTGGCACCCTACCATAATTAGGAACCTTCAAAAACAAAAACGAGGACATGTTTCTACCTCAAATTGCCATCACAGTGATCAGACTTTTAACACTTGACCAATTAGCTAATAATTCTGAGGTAATATATTTATAGATATATATAACATATCGCACAATTATTCTTTTCTCTTCAAAGAATATGCAATTAAATTATATCGATATGTAAACATTTAGTATTATTTCCTTTAAAATACATTTCTTTATCGTTTGTTGATGTTGTGGTGTTTTTCAAAACTCTTGATACAGCATTGACAAATTAACAACAAAAGTTCTCAAGAAAACTTCAACATACGAGCATGCTTTTGTTCTGCAGTTTATCGTTTGATTATTACGGACACAAAATATCGCGTGTTCCACGAAGTATTTCGAGCGTATTCTATCTTTACTTTTGTGTGAGCTATACCAGCTATGAAACAATCATAGACACCCGATCGATTTGCGGCCATCAATGTAAAGTGAACAAACCGACAGTTTGCCTAGATACGATAATGGCGTGGTTTGAACGAATTGGATAAAGCACTCTGTCAAGATAGTGAATGTCACACATATACGGGCGCAGCTCTTCTTCTCTATGCTCTTCGCTCAGCCCCTTGTTTTGCTCCCTTATTAGTTCTTCCATCGCTTCGAATTGCTTGATTAGTACTTTATTGTCTGCTTTTTCTTCTTCGCTCGGAGTTTCAGACTCATCGTACCTCTTAAGAGCTCAGCTTACATCATTTGTCTTAGACCAGCTTCCATTCAACCTCGATTCTGACTACTTCCTGCAAGATTCAAGGGCAATAGCGGCATATTTCAAGTCTAAGCACGTCATGGCGAACGGATTCCATGAAATAGTCTTTGACGAGCCAATCACGATTATCAGATTGGCAAACCGTACATGCTAGCGTAACACGTATTCCTAGGGGTTTCCCTAGTCCGGGAAGTGTTTTCATCTGAAACGATTTCGAAGTTTGCTTTGTTGCATATACCCTGGTTGCGAGACACGAAGTTTGCTTTGTTGCATATACCCTGGTTGCGAGATACGAAGCGAACTTCAAGGATTTTTTTTAATTTTACAAACTCAATCTAACCTGCTGGACATAAAGGTCTGTCTAAATTTGGAACGCATCCTGTCTAAGCATGCTGCCAAGTGCAACTCATTATCGTTTTCGATCCAGTTGATCATTCCGCATTGATCAAAATAGGTCGTATACTCAAGACATGTTTGTGAGCCATGGGCAGTATCTGCCTTAATAACTGCCTTACCTCCAGTTGGAGAATATAACACACTTCTTCCAGTGCACACTTTCTTGGTCAGTCGTGAGCTTGGCACTCTTTCTAATCCCTGACTTCTTTGGAGGTCTCGATCCAACTTGTTCTTAAAACATGTTCCATTGTTGTACATATTTTAAAATTTTTTAACTGTCACGATGGTGTTTACAGCTTTGATCCTTCTAAACACTTTATTATATAAGTCATCAGAGAACAATCTGCTGTACAGTCGATTCGAGAAACGTGCATTTTATGCTCATTTTTGTTGCCTTTATAATAACCAGAAGAAAATTTGATATTGCATCACTGATCGTTCTTATACTTTTGTGAAATAAAATTACTAGTATTGCCAGGTTAATTTCACTGCTAATGACTTCAACCCAACAGTATGTGCTCACACTTTGGAGATTTTGTCAAATACATGCCTTTGGAAAGTAATAGGGAAAGGTGATCAAGTTTCCGCTTAGCCACAATCTGGTCCAATTAGGATTTGCAATATGTCTGTCGTATTGTTCTCTTTTATTCTAATCAAAGCACCAAACTATAAAATCCTGAATCCTAAAAGGGAAAGAATCTATTATCAAAAGATTGTCATGCTTCTTTCTCGCCTGTGAATGATTACAAAGTTTCAGTTATGTTTCATTTAGCCTAAATACAGTTCAACCGCTTAAACTAATTAGCATAAACCGCCTTAAAGATGATCTCGAGTGTTATCTAGTTAAACATATTGAGTTCCACCACAAATCTACAATTCCATCCCAATTACATATCGTCGATGGTAACACGACGGTATTGACCCATAATAAGAATTATATGTACTCACCTTTAAGTGACTATCCACGAATGTGAGAAAAGACAAACATGTTCCGATACCAAAGGGCCGCTTACCAATACCGTGGCTAGAAGAGGCACTAAGGCACTATGTAATGTCCATCACCTTGTTGACTGTCACTATATATCACATACAAATTCAAATGAGCAAAACTTCAGCATTCTTTACTCAATTTTTATGCAATTAATATTCAATTAATTCATACTGGTGTAATCCTGAAATGAAATGAATTTTGATTTTGAGTGATGTGGTGTGCTAACGAGATGGGGGGGGGTCTTCCTGGTTTGGCTATCGGTTATTTAGAAACATAATAAAAAGATAAATAAATCAGATAAATAAATACATATTTAATTTATACAATTAAATATTTTGATCTGATGATATGTTACTATTATACCACATCTAAGAACTTACGAGTACGTGAATACGTATTCACTCCACTCATCATGTGTGAACGTCTAACTTTCATTCGAAATAACGGTGTCAGCGTAAAAATGTTCAAAAAAGAAAACAAAATATCGCAAAGATATCCAGCGTCCCTCCGCTGCCACCAGGAAACAATTACTGTAACGAACTAGGGGTCTAAAACAACTATTGAGAAACCCATTTAGTTAGCATCGATACCTTGCGAAAAAAAAAATGTTAAACGCATTACTTGAGTTTGTTTTGAGGTGTAAGTAGCGCAGTAGAGGATGTCACTGAATGGTTCCAAAATGGGCTAGCACTAGAAATGCTTTTTCCTCAATCACTCTGAAGACAACACCTTTATGAGACACTAATTTCGCACCCTGGTTTCGGTTTTCTTATCAATTCGGTATGGTCCATCAGCACGCAATTCTAACCGGAAATCGGTACATGACTTCATGTTCCAGACTATTATTCCTACCTTCAATGATAAACACTTATAGATATCTCTATATTAAGAATAGGGGTCAATGTACCAAACTAACCCTTGCTACCATAAACTCCCATGAATACGGATCATTATGACGACTGTACCCATTAATTGGGTAATTACTCGGCTTGAGAAATAACTTTCCAGCACCGATTCCCAAACAATGAAACAAATAATCACTAGAACCTATCGAATCATCAACGTGTACCTATATGCAAACAACAGATACCCAAGTTTTGCTACACTTGTTGTTTTTGTTGTTGTTGTTGTTGTTGTTGTTGTTATTATTAAAATTATTATTATTATTATTATTATTATTATTATTATTATTATTATTATTATTAACTTTTAGCTGGCTCGTGAGGAAAAATGAAGAGGTTCAAAGGTTTCGTTGCATTTGATAACTTTTCCTTGTATGCGTACCCTTGGTATTATCAATAACACAGTATGCACGTGGAAATCAGCAGCGTGTTTAGACATTTTAGTAAACAATAGGAGCCGTGAGTCCGAGGTAAGAATTGGGTGTTTCATAACATGTATGTTTCTGTGTTGACTGCGCAAGTCCGGTAGTCACACGAATAATCCTAAATGACTATATACGTGCCAAATGTTAAACTATTTTCAGGACAAAGGTCGATTGTTAAAGGACGTAGTAGTAATAGAAAACAGGGTTTCTAGCTCAGAGACCCTCTTCCACCTCCAAAACCCTTCTATGTTGATATTTTCTTCAGCTCCGATGATGACTTTTACATGATAAAACTTTTTCTGACAAAACATGTTTTGTCGGGGTAAGGGGGTCTCTGAGCTAGAAACGACTTGTTTTCTATTACTGTTGTTACAGCCATTTTTTATGATAATTATTTTCATACTTGCTAACTCTCATTGGCAGAAGATCTGTTAACATACTGTCAATAATACGGAACTCTCGTATTAAATCGTCCATATCATATTTTATGCCTCGCAAATTAGATCGTATCTGATCAATTAATTTTTTATAAGTGATACTAGCTGTTTTACAAGCATTATTTTTGGTCTCAAGTCGAAACTCAATTTTTTTAGACGCTGTTGAAAGAGAAACACCAACACCTGATATTATTACCAAAAACGGATTTAACGATGCGCCACTTGAAATTATACCAGAGCTTGTCATCAGCAGTGGTAAATATGATATTACTCGCAGTATTCTACTGTAATACTTGTAACATTGTTTAACACATCAGAGGCTTTTATGATAATATCTGTAATATTGCATTAGTGCGTCCACGTCCTGTTTGGGAATTTCATCTGAAATATGATTGAAATCGATGATCTGTTTTTTCATTATACAATATTTGCTTACAATTTTTTTATACAATATTAAAAACTCTAACACCAACAATCGAATCAAGAAACTCACGGAACTCATTATTGTTAGGATCAGTTATAAAGTCTCTGTACTTGTTATAAACGTCTGACGAAGTATCCTTATATCGTTCATCTGTTATTACCTCATTTTTCTTTAACCAACTGTAGGAATCATATTTGTTTTCTAATTCACTTTCATACAAATCTGTTTTATTTACCAAATTACTGTATTCTCCTTCTGTTTCATCAATAAACCAAAGTACCAAGCTTATTTGATCCCACGTACAATTTTTGAGAACGAGATGTTGTCTGATAATCGCGTATGCGACTATGAAATTTATTAGCATTAAGTTTTGGAGTCTGTCTCTATAAATTACGCCAATATCAACAACAAAAGCTACTTTCCACATTAATTTTTCGCACGGTTTCGTGAGTATTTTCTCAATTTCATTATTATAATTTCGTAATGACAACTGTCAAGAACGCTGGAGCGCTGGAAGTGGAATATTATATTCTTCACTTATGTCGTAATAATCAATTTGTTCCAACTTTGTTCTACTTCTTTAAAAATCTTTTCTCGCTCAACATCACTGAGATTACCAATTTCATAGTCAAATTCTTTGATTATCTCTAGAGATCTGTCAACAATAATCAGATCAAATTCTGGGGGTGGGGGTGTTACGTATCATTGGTAGAATTGCGTTTGAGTATACTTTTATGATTAACGTTGTATCCGCTGTCATTGTAACGATTTTAACTAGGGTTTCCTTGTCGTGGTAGTACATACCGAGGCAATTAAAAATTTCTGTTTTTAAAAAACTACTAAATAACTCCCTCTTCCTATTTATTTCTGTTGTCCGCTAGTTTTTTGAGACGATTATAGTTATCGTTTATTTTTTTTCTTCCTGTGCTATTAGTGTTAATAAACCTGATTGTATTATCAAATTTATATTTTTAAAATCAAGCTCGAGCAATATTATATATTTTAGCAGGATTTCAACTTGTTTTTTTTTCTACTAGACAATCATCAGGATGACAGTATCTGCTTATGATATCAAAGTTTTCTATTGCTTTTATTAGTTGTGGTCTTCGTAAATACATAACACGAACAAAATTTTTTTCTTCTTTTGACAATGGAGAATTTATCATTGTAATTGTAAAAGTTTTCGTAGTATTTATCGCACGTGCTGCTAGTGATTTGTTTCCAACATCTTTTGTGGGTTAAAAATATTATCATAAAATTCTCTTGCAACGGTTGTAATTGCTTTTTCAGACATTATTTTACAACGTTAGATTAAATCTGATCATCAAGTGTGTATATTTGAAATGCTGTCAATCCTGGAAACGGATGTTCAGCAACGATAACATAAACTCGGAAATACAAGTACTTGTTAACAGTATTTTCTGTCGGAATCGTAAAATATTGTGTTGTTGAAATATACGTGTTTTCTGTACCGTATAATATTACCCAGTCGATATTATTGTTTGATCCTTCCAATCGCCAATTATAAATTCGACCAACACTAGAGTTTAATCGACCTCGCAAATGAAACTGCCAGATAGCAAATGCAATGGGACATTTAATTTTAATCCAAAAGTTTTCAACTTCTCCGTTAGTAGTCCATTCTTATCTATCAGAGAAAGCATGATGAGGATAATTTTTAGGATAATATGATGATGCGATTACCTCAAACCCAACTCGGTTATCAGTTGCCTCAAAAAGTACTGGAATATACACAACATTATTTTTAGTTCGTTTTATATCACTACTAATTATATTCTCAACGTACGCTTTATTTGTCAAATCATTAGGGTTAACTGGAACATATAACGTTGTTATTTTGTTATTTCTCATATTTATGTTACCCGACATTGATCCACCGGATTGTCTTAAATACGGAACAAGTGCTCCTCTTAACTGAGCGTAACTAATAACATCAGTCTCATTAGCTGGTGGTGAGGTTGTCGGTAATCCAGTTATTTTTGAGTTATTGCTCATTGCAAGGTTACCTGTCATTGTGTCGCCAGCTTTATCGAGTTTGTTATCGTCAACGGATTTTAGTTGCATATAACTCATCGCTTGTGTGCTATCAACATTTGCTGGTAGATACTCGGTTTCCAACTCACTGATATTTTTACCTCACATGTTAATATATCTGTAACAGTTCCACCGGTTTTATCAAGCTTGTTATTATCTACATATTTCAACTGTAAATAACTTACCGCTTGTGTTTGATTTAAATTTGCTGGCGGATACGCGGTTTCCAAATGTATTATTTTTTTTCTCTGATATATCTAAGTTACTGCTTAAAATTCCTCCTGTCAGTGATAGTTTATTATTATCAACGGATTTAAGTTGTGCATAACTAACAGCTTGTGTATCAACAACATTTACTGGCGGATAATTTGTTTCTAAACCTAGAACTCGTTGATTTGACATAAACAGGTGCCTGTCATTGTATCGCCGGTTTGTTGTTTTTTTTTACTAATGATGACGTATCAGTTATTATTGGTTCGTCAGCGGAAACAGATCCCGTAAGTGCTGTTCCAAACTTTGTGTAATAACTCATGTTATATAAATTATATAACATAAAATTATATAACAATAATGGCAAAGTCATTGATATTAAATTTTGACACCGAACGATTAATCAAACATAAGTATAATAATGAACTTCCAGATTGTCATTATCTTATTGTTGGTCGTACAGACTCTGGTAAAACAAATTTATTATTAAAACTCTTACTCAACGATAACTTTAATTACGATAAGGTATATATTTACACAATTAATCCGCAACAAGAGAAATACAAATTATTAAGCGAGTACAACGATAAACTTCGTGATGAGCTTAACGCTGGCGATGATATATATTTAATAAAACAATCGGAGGAATTAATTCCAGTTGACGAACTTGATTCGTCCGAGCATAAAATAATTGTATTTGAAGATATTCCGCTAAACAACGAGGAGATGAACAAGATTAAATCTTATTTTTCATTATTGCGCAACAAAAGATGTAATTCAATTTATCTAGCGCAAGGTTTTTATAACGTTGACAGATTTATTAGGTGAAATACGGGATGTTTGATATTATTTCCTGGACTCGATAATGTTGATGTGAGAAATATTGCAAGCGAGCAATGCGGTGATGTAACAAAAGATAAATTTATTGAACTATATCATCAAGCAGCCAAAGACAAATACAATTTCTTTTGTTCGATAAACTAGCCCATGATCCTGTTACAATGTTTCGTTGTTGTATCGACACATTTCTATAGACGAATTTTATATCGCGTATAAAATTAAACAATGGACAAGCATCAACAAAAAAATTGAATTACTAAACACGTTTATTACAACTAGAGCTGCTTATAAGAAAAAAGTGGAATAGGCACGTCAAGGACAACGTGCTGTAGAAGAAGAAACCACCAAACTGTTTAAACCTATTACCGAAGCAGTACTTGGTAAGCAATCAGAAATATCAGCATTGTCTCCAGAAGAACCAAGGAAAGTGCAAGAAAAAGGTTTGTTAGGTTTACTAGGAGAAAGATCAAAAGTGGAAACTAAAACAAGTGTAGAGGAAAATGTGAGTACAATTGCTGATCCTGTTGCACGACAGGCTGAATTTGACAGATTAATAAATAACCCTCTTGCGCTCCAACATGCTATTGCAGGATTGACAGTTAAGCCAGTCGAGTTAAGGAAGTTGATACAAAATTTATCAGAGCAAACTAAGGAATTAGCTGAGAAACAAAAAATTATGACTGAATCTATCGTGGAAATAATGCCTATCGAAAAGCAGATAAGATTTCGTTTTAAAATACTAGACGAAGAATATAATAATTTTATTAGTAAATATAATATCAAAGACATTGATAATATTCGAGATTGGCTAGAAGGAGAATATCAAAATTTAAAAGAAAAATTAACAAAAATTATAGAATCTGGTTCACAAGCTGATGAGAAGAAATTATTGCTGAAATAATGTTTAAAACAGTAGAACAGTATCGAAATCAACCAGGAGGTTATAGTAAAGGTTGGACTTTCAAAAGACTATTTAATCATTACGAAAATAGACGAGATAAAAGATTACCAGAGGAAACCACTGGATCTGGCGCTAAAGTTTTTACATCAAACGCCGAACTGGTTGACAGACTATTGTTATTAATATCATCAAAAGAAGCAGGTAATGAAAGCATTGAAATCGACAACAAAATTATTGATCTATTAGATAATCTTAGATCGAGAGGATTACTAACATCATCCGAGTATGAAATGTTACATAGCGATCGTATCTAACAAGTTTGATATAATGTCAACAACACTATTGCTTGATTCATCGCAAACAGCAAGAAACAGCGCAACCTTTTACGTCTATTACAATCCACCAATAATACTAGATCCAAATAAACAATACGAAATCGGATTGATTTCCGCTACGATATGGCATTCTATGGCAATTGTAAAATTAAACGTCAATAACGACTTTATATTTAATTTTGGTGCTTGGGTGTCAGTTAGAATACCACAGGGGGCATATAATGTAACTGATCTCAACAAAGCGATAAAAGAGTTGATAACAAAATACACTGCCGCAGACAATTTTGAATTAATTCCAAACTATAATAGGCTACTGGCCAGAATCACATTAAAAATAATTTGATAATCGATTTTTCACCAGCGACCAGTATCGCATCGTTGCTAGGATTTAAAAACCAACGATACGGCAGTGATGTGATGTGATGTGATTTGAATTTTTAACGTAGCTTTAACAATTTTTCAGTCATATCGCTACGATGTCTGCAGTGTGGCAGTTTATAGTGATGTCTAGCACCGGGGCATCATGCCGCAGACATGTAGCATAATGTCCCACCCAGTCACATTATCCTGACACCAGGCCGACCAGTCCTAATACTAACCTCTTAATGCTGAGCGCCAAGCGAGGCAGCTGTTAGTACCATTTTTGTCAACGATACGGCAGTGTGTCAGAACAAAGTATATCGTATGATGGAAATTTACCGGTTAACATAACAGAAGTAAATACAATATTGGTCAATTGTTCTATTGCATCAGGGTCGTATTCTGCTTTAGGAAGTCAAGGTCAAACAATATATAGCTTTACACCAGATGTTCCTCCAGTATCACTGATGCAAATTACTCCTCGACAAATAATATACTATCCGATTACTCCTGAAAATCAAATAACCAGCATAACAATGCAACTAACAGATCAATCAGGACGACAAATAGATCTTAACAATGAAATTGTCACGTATTATTTACACCTACGCGCGCAATAGCTTCGCTATCGACTTCGTGATTGGAGGCGTAAATTTTGTAAACCTAATTTAATAACAAAGATGAGACAAAAAAACGTTTATCGAAGAAATATTGTAGGTGGATTTTTTGGAAATATATTTACAAAAAAAGCTGAAAACATCCCAGGAATTGCGCGTAAAGTAGCACCAAAATTGCACTTGACGCAGGTAAATCTTTTACGACGGCGGCAGCTAGAGCAGCAGGCAGTGCAGTAGGACAAAAGATCGTTGATAAAATTAAAGGCAGCCCACCTTCAGCATTGGAAATAAAATGAGCAATATCAGGTATTGCACCAACAGCGGAAACAGAACGAGCTATGATAGCTACAACAAAAAAATTGCTGTCACGACCTGGTGAAGAGGTAATGCGCAAACTTGTAAAGAAAACAAGACAAATAACGCCTGCTGCTTTTAAGTTACTTAAATTTTGTGTAGATTATAAAATAAATAATGTCAGTTGAAAATTATCTCGATCTTGTGGAAGAACATGATACCGACGACACAGTGACAGAATTCGAGTATGTCAAGTATCTCGACGAAAACTCAAACGAACCAAATAAAGCTGGCGTCAGAACTTTTAACACAAGAAACGAGGACGTGTTTTTGTTGCCACACAAGGCGGTGTTGGAAGTGCGTGGTCAATTACTAACTGCGATAGGCGGTAATATTCCAGCTGGTGCAGAAATTGCACTTGTCAATAACGGTTGGAGCGTGCACGGCACCAACTGACGAAACAGACCGTGGAAGATATTTCAATACACTTGCCTATAGCGAGTACAATACTAAATATCGTCTCGCTTAGCGATGATTATTCAAGATCAATAGCCACAAATATGATGTGGTTTAAAGATACCTCAGTTGGGACAGCTGTTTCAAGCGAATTTCTACTGGTGCTGGTAATCCTGCTCCAGACAATACTAATCTAATCGCTTATCCCGCTGGTAACGCAGTGGCTGATATCGGAGACGCAATAAGATTAGCTGCTTCAAGTTTACGACGACATGACTATAAGGAGGGATATGCCAAACGAGAAGCATTTGCTGCAGAATCTCGCCAAATAACGATGATGCTTCCGTTAAGTACAATATTTTGATTCTGCCGCGAGTATAACAAAGTTTTCCGCGGGATAAAATATACAATTATTTTAGATCGAGCTGATCAAAACGATTGTATAGTGGAGGCTGCTGGAGTAGGTGTAGGACAGTTTGCTATTACAAGATTAGCACTGTGGATGCCACGAGTTGTTCCGTCTGTGGTTAAAACAATGAAACTCGAATCATTATTGACCGCTTACACTAAAAAAAAATATTTTCAGCAAAACAGAATTTATCAAACAGCAATTCCTAATGTAGCCGATTACACCTTGCGTGTTACAACTACGTCAAGCGAACAATTACCGCGACACTTGTTTGTTGTATTTCAACGACAGGAGCGTCGTAATGATCAAGAAATGAACCATTTGATATTTGATAACCCTGATATAAGACGAATCTTTGTTAGTGTAAATTCTAAACAATATCCCGAACGTGCAATCGAATGCAATTTTACTTACGTTGAAACAAAAAACATATCTCCGCCGTACATGTACCTTATGGAGTCTATGCAAAAATATCAGGACGCTGACTGTGGGTCTCAAATATCAGTAGAAGAATTTCGATCACTGTATCCTATCTTTTATTTTGACATATCAAAGCATTCCGAACGAGTTATTGGATCGACTGTTGATATTGAAGTCACTTGGACGCTTAGCATGCCGCCAGGCGAACAATTTAACGTATATGCGCTAGTTGTCAGTGATAGATTCTTGACAATTGATGCAACTAAGGGAAGGATGACTGTCCAAGTTTAATCTAACAAACAAGTATAAATAATGAAAACGGAATACACAGCTAGAGAAATATACCTAACGCCCGGCCAAATTAAAAAATTCTCAGCAGTGTTTGCTAAACGTAATTCTGTCTCTCTAATGATAAAGTCTCTAGGGACTGACAGCGCCGCCTCAGTGAAAGTAATGTTATCTCAACAGCAAGTTAATAACCTTGATCAGGGAAAACCCTTTGTTCTCAAACTATCTGTTGCACAAATAACATCGATGGCAAAACACGACGGATTTTTGGGACCAGCACTTTCTGTAATTTTATCAAAAATGCTACCTGTACTAGGAATACTTGGACTAGAGGCAGCCTCAGGGGCTGTATCTGGAGCAACTAAAAAAGCTGTTTCCGGGAACGGTATAAAACAAATTTATCATTAGTTTTATATAACAATAAATAATATAATGCCAGCTAAAAAGAAAGCACAAGCGACAAAATCTAAAACAATCAAGATCGTCAACAACTAAAAAAAGAAGTCGCCATAGAAAACAACGATTTTATCACCAGGGGAAAAAACAACAATAAAATATCAACAAGAGCTAAGGAAAACAACGGCGAAGTCGCCAAAGAAAACAACGACAAAGTCGCCAAGGGAAACAAAACAAGGAGGAATCATTAATTTCGCTCCGCTGCTAGCGGGATTAGCAGGCAGTCTAATTCCAAATCTGTTAGGGATAGGACGTGGAATGACTCTACCGGGCACCAGACGACGTTGACACCGTTGAGTAATTTTGACATAATTGAAAAATTAAATGACATTGTTGGATTGCGTGGAGTATATTCCAAAGACGAATTAGATAATGTATCAGCAGGTGGTTCGTGTATCATAAACATACAAAACTTCAACGATGGATCCGGCACTCACTGGGTTGCTGTTTACGATAATAATTATTTTGATTCGTTTGGACATTCTTCGTGTGATCTTATAAAAAAATATATTTTTAAAAAATTTAAAAAGAAAAATTACTCATCTAATCAACTACAGCCTGTTGGAACATCAGCTTGTGGTTATTATTGTATTATGTTTATCCGACAGATGTCCCAATCCTCTGATTTTGTAAAGTTTATTTTTCAATTTGATGATCAACCTTCTCACGCTAATGATAAGATTGCAATGAATTTTATCTAAACTAAGGAATATGTCAACATATCGTCTCAAATGCAAAACTAAAACAGAAAATAAAGATGAAACAACAGAAAAAACAAAAAATAATAGGATAATGCTAAAAAGCATTTGCGCTGTTTGTGATAGAAATAAAAGTATGTTTTTAAAGAAATTATCCGGAGCTGGAATGTGTGACAAGGTTTTTTGAGTAGCTGATTAATTGACGAAGGTAAATATTTTGTCGTCGATTAAAAAATAAAATGAAATGTAATTGTGATTGTGATAAAAAATCTTTGTATCGAAGAAGATAAAAATGTTACGTACTGTCAATCATGCAATCGACGTGAGGTAATTGGCAGCGGTATTGACATCCACAAATTTATTGGAAATTTACCAAAACTAAAAGGAGGTTGGACATTACCAGGCCACAAGTACACTGGGTCGTACAATCCACTGGACAAACAGTTAGATGAAAACGATAATCCATTACCAGGACAAGAGCCTTATAATCAAGTTGATGCAACAGCAATGCGTCATGATGTTTGTTATCGTGATATAGAACGTCCTGATATCGTTCGTGCAGAGAGCTCAAAATCAGACAGTGATAAAGTAATGCTAAATGAACTACGCAATATGGAGTCTACAAATATGCGAGAACGATTTTATAGATGGTTAGTTCAAGGAATGACAGGAACAAAATACAAGTTAGGTCTTGGAAAAGAATTATATGATGATCATGCATGAGAGCTACATAAACCTAAAAAAAAGTTTCCGCGACGTAAAGGTGTCGCAAATGCCGTTGACGATATCTGGGCGATAGATTTAGTTGATATGTCAAATCTTGCTCAGTTTAATGTTGGCGCTAATGGCGCTCCAAAGAAATATCTTTTTAATGTTGTAGATGTTTTTAGTAAATACGCCTTTAGTGTACCCGTTTCAGATAAAACAGGAACATCAATAACTGATGCGTTAAAACAAATAATAACAAGTACAGAAAGAAAACCAAACAGAATCTGGACCGATCATGAAGCGGAGTTTTTTAATAAAACATTTGAGCAGTTTTTGGAACAAAATAAAATAAAAAAATATGTTACAGGAAACTAAGGAAAAAGCGTTGTCGTTGAAAGATTTAATCGCACACTAAACGAGCTGATACATAAACATTTGACAGCTAAAAATACAAATAAGTATTTTGATGATCTAAAGCAGATCGTTGATAATTATAATAACACGAAGCACAGATAATTTTCAAGTCCAATAATATTGTACAGAGGTAAAAATCCTGCCGTGTGGTTACTAAAAAATGTAATAGATGATGTTAATAAAATTTTCAACAGATTATCTAAAACAATTCCAATAAAAATAACACCCAAACAACAACTTGATTTTGATGAGGCAGTTAATTGTCATATCTGCGAGAAACCTCTACGTGAAAAAGATAAGTTGATAAAGTGCGCGATCACTGTCATCTAACCGGCCAGTATCGTGGAGCAGCACATAACAATTGTAACTTGAAATTTCATGCGCCAGATTTTATTCCTGTCGTTTTGCATAATTTTCGTGGTTATGATAGTCATATTAGTGTCGAAGCATTTGGCGATGAGGAAATTCAATCTAAACTAAAATTAAATAATGTAATAAAATTTATTCCAAACAATTTTGAAAAGTATATGTCAGTTACGCTTGGTAAATTAGTTTTATCGACAGTCTGCAATTTATGGCAGCATCATTAGACGAGCTTGTAAAAGGTTGTAGCAGTTTCAATAATTTAAAATGTTGCTTTGGTGGAGATTACATCGTTCTGACAAAAAAGGTGTCTTTCTGTATGAGTAACTCGACGCAAGAGCAGATTTGATTAAACTTCTCTTCCTGACAAAGATAAATTTTACTCGCAACTAAAACAGGAAATTATTACAGATGACGATTACAAATACGCACAAGATATTTGGAATAAATTTGGTTGTAAGACACTTGGTAAGTATCATGATTTATATTTGAAAACAGATGTATTATTACTAGCAGATGTTTTGAGAGTTTTCGTAAAGTTAGTTAAGAAAATTATGGATTAGATCCGTGTTGGTATTATTCTGCGCCAGGATTGTCATGGGATGCTCTGCTAAAATAAGTAAGATAGAATTGGATCTCTTGACAGATGTTGATATGTTTAACTTTATTGAAAAAGGTATCAGAAGTGGAATTAGCGTTATAACAAAAAATATGCGGTAGCTAGTAATAAGTATTTGAAAAATTATGATAAAATTTACCGTCAAATTATATTATTTATCTTGATCAAAATAATTTGTATGGTTCTGCAATGTCAGAGCCAATGCCGTGTAGTTGATTTCATTGGATAACTCCAGATCAATTTCTTAAAGAAACTGAGAAATATCTCCCAGAAAATGTCAGCTATTTTGTTGAAATTGATCTTGATTATCCTAGTTTGTTACATGATCTACATAACGACTATCCGTTTTGTGCAGAGTCAATGATGATCGATTATAGTTTATTATCGCCTGAACAACAGGCAATGACAACAGCAAAAAATTCGATCGCTAATAAGCTAGTTCCAAATTTGTTAAATAAAAGAAATCACGTGATACATTACAAAAATTTAAAACAAGTAGTAGATGCTGGACTAATTCTGAGAAAAGTTCATCGTATGTTAAAATTTAATCAATCGTGGTGGATGGCATATTATATTGATTTAAATACCAAACGTCGTGCTATTGCTAAGACCTACTTTGAGGAAAACTTTTTCAAGTTGATGAATAATTCCGTGTTCGGTACGATTATGGAAAATATTAGAAAGCTAGTCAATATTGAAATTGTAAATGATGCAAATCGTAGAAATAAATTAGTTAACGATGACGGTTTTGTCAGTATGAAAATATTCAATAAAAATTTTGTTGCAATATAGCGACGAAAGACAAATTTGAAACTGAATAAACCGATTTATGTTGGTGCAGCTGTACTTGACATATCAAAATGGCTAATGTACGACTTTCACTATAATTTTAAAAAAGCAGTGGCCAGATTCGGAATTGCTATTTACTGATACGGATTCGCTGGTTTATAGCATAAAATGTGAGGATGTTTATCAAAATATTTATAACAATAAAAATTTATTTGATTTATCGGATTATCCAAAAAGTAGTGGATTTCATGATGATGCAAATAAAAATGTCATCGGCAAAATGAAAGATGAATTTATGTTTGTGCCAGTAAGGGAATTTGTTGGACTAAGAAATAAAATGTATGCTGTAATTTTAGATGACAATAAACTGACAAATAAAACCCAAAAGGTATTCCTCGCGGATACGTAAAAAAGTGTATGAAAATTGATGATTTTAAAGCAGCGCTAAACACTTGCACTAATTTTATTAAAACAAATGTTATCAGAACAAATCATCACAAACTTGAAACATATATAATTGTAAAACGTGGTCTAAGTAATTTTGATGATAAGATAAGGGGGAGGAGGGATGGGAGGGGAGGGGGTTACGGGGGAGGGGAAGGGTAGGGAGGGAGGGGAGGAGAGAGCAATGAGAGTTAGCAAGTACCATAAAACATGGTTGTAATAGTAGTAATAGTATATCTGAGAGACCTCTTTATTTTGTCAGAAAAAGTTTTATCACGTAAAAGTCATCAGTAGTAATAGAAAACAAGTCGTTTCTAGATCAGAGACCCCCTTACCCCGACAAAACATTTTGTCAGTAAAAGTTTTATCATGTAAAAGTCATCATCGGAGCTGAAGAAAATGTCAACATAGAAGGGTTTTGGAGGGGGAAGGTGGTCTCTGATCTAGAAACCTTGTTTTCTATTACTACTGACGTCTGGTGTCACTGTAGTCAAGCAGCTAGGACTACATCTGAATGCATCTAGTGATTCAGGAAATATGATATGAGCAGACAACGGGTTGTAATCGTGAACTGTATGTGGAAGAAGGAGTACCATAATATCTTCTGTTCCAATCTTTTCTGGTAAAATCATTGGGACCTTCTGGTTTTGGCGTTGCTCAGCTGTAAATGCGGGACCTTGTCGATATTAATGAGGGGATGTTGGGTTTTATACAGCATGGTGAATCTCATGGTGCGTCTGGTTTGAAGGCTTGCAAGTTAATGTAGGATAATTATTCTGGTAACACACCCTTTTGTTCTGTTTGCATAGTTGTGGATGACATATCTGGCTGTTCCTCTCCAAAGCTATGAAGCCCTTCTGGGTCCCAGACAATTGAAGCACGAGAGAGAGAGAGAGAGAGAGAGAGAGAGAGAGAGAGAGAGAGAGAGAGAGAGAGAGAGCATCTTGGGGTACACCTGCAACAACATCAGCTTTTGATAAATTTGACCCATCCCCAGGATGACATATTGCTTTCTGTCTTTGTAAGAATGAGGTAATTCGTCTAGAAGTGTTTTTTAACTGAGATGACTTTTCAGTCAGCGTGAATTAGTATCCAGTCCGAGCGTTGGACAAAAACAAAAGGCACATTATTTGTTTCGCTCATGACACAATAGCGCGATGTCACGGAAATGGATTAAAGGAAAACTATCCAGTGAACTTTCATTTGCTGACTCACCTCTTTAATCAATCTCAACGACATTATTATTAGGACTTGTATGCTTTCTAGAATTTATTGGACTGACGCAACGTTCACACTAGAAAGGGCGTACGAAGAACTTAACCTATGAGTCAACGTCGCAAAACATTTGAACTGACTCTTTTCATTCTTGAAAGTCAAATAAATGTTCATGAACATTTTTAGAGCTGGCAGTAAATGGCATGCGTACTTTGTGAAAGCAGTTAATAGTTTGGTTTTTGTTTAAAAAAAAAAAGAAAGAGGAACAAGCTTACAGCTATTTAAATGTATAGTTTTATTCTATAGGATTATAAGCTATTGTGTCGAGAGCATGTTTCCGTTGTATGTATGCAAATATTTGTACCCTCATGAGTCTCTTGCACGTTTCCTTTGTATTCATACAGATGTTTGTACCCTCACATGCCTTTTGCATGCTTCATTTGTATTCATACAGATGTTTGTACCCTCTTGGGACTCTTGCATGTATCCTTTGTATTCATACAAATGTTTGTACCCTCATGGGCTTCTTATATTTGCAGGTTGTCCAACTACATTGTCTTTGAATCCATCTTATTTCTACCCAGAAAAGTAAGCAACGTGACAGAATTATTATTATTATTATTATTATTATTATTATTATTATTATTATTATTATTATTATTATTATTATTATTATTACTATTTAGGCCCCCAGTTGTCGAGTGGTCTAAAACGTTCACCGTTACGGATCATTACCATCTCACCTCAGTCTGCGTGGGTTAGAGTCTCTGGCTCGGCCAGTGTGAGTATGTGAGAAAGCTTGCCAGTAGCTTCTCGTGGGTCGGCGGTTCTTTCCGGGGTTTTCCCCGGGTTCTTCCTCCACCATTTATACTGGCCGCCATGTATAGCCTATCTTGTACTGAAAAATAGCATTAAACCCTACAAAAACTATTATTATTATTATTATTATTATTATTATTATTATTATTATTATTATTATTATTGATATATTTATATGAAATTTATTAAATTTGGACAAATCATTTTATAATAATAATAATAATAATAATGTAACAACACTATATCAAGAGGGTGACTCATTTGCATGGAACTAATCTGCCTTGAGACCCTCTGGCATTTCGGTAAGAATAAGTGTCAGAATTTTTACATGAGTGATCTTAAGATTGGATTTATTTGTGTATATATGCATGATTGATCTTAAGATTGGATTTATTTGCATATATTTGCATCTCACGTCAGATAGCTTTATTGAGCGAAAAGATACACGGTCCAGAAATTCGTTGCAGTGACATCTAATGACACAAATAATATAGGCGATATGAATTTCTGAAACCTTCTTGTGATAATACCATTTTATGACTCGAGTTTTAGCTAGTAAGTGAAGCATGTGGTGCAAGAAGACTCGAAAACGTTCAAACCTATTGGAATCTGGAAAAGCGTACTGCACTATAACGTCAGCAGTTTTAACAATGGCGGGGTAGCTGAAAGCAAACAGCTATTTAGACCAGTCGCTTGTCTGTTTTTATGCTAGCTTAGAAGCTAATATTCAAGTTCCCATGCTAACAACGAGATTGTTTACTCTTTGAGTTAAGTTAGATTAAATGTTCTTATTTACATAAGCTTCCATTATTCCAATAAAAAGACGCTAACACGTTTCAAAGACAGTCCGCTTTGGCCACACGTATCATACATTTTCAAAGTTTATTGACAGCTGTCCTGTTTAAATCACGGAATTGACACTTACAGTATAAAATGCGAATTTTCTTTTGTTCTGTAACTTATCAATGTCTTTGACAAATTTGAAATGAAATAGATTTTGGTAAACTAAGACTATATTATACGGTCTAAACATTTGAAGGGGCGATTCAAATGCAAACAGTTTATTCGGCAGAGAAAATATATTATTCTATATCGGAAATTTCCTGTACTTATGTTGAGCAGTATCAGGTGTATGATATCCTGCTTTATAGACAATAACTATTTTTTTGTCAAATCCACTAATGTCTGATAATAATATTGTTCAGCGGCATGACCCACTCACGGCGGCAAAGGTTTAGCTAATTGGTCACATTACGTCCGAGTCGGTGTTTGTTTACTTGCTTGATGTCATGCTGCCAAATGCCTAATTACGCTTTATTTTGTATCATCTTAATACTAAATACATTCCTCTGTGTGGACCTGATTTATAATTATTTAAAGGGGGAAAATAGTTCCATACCTGTGCTACCCAGTGGGAAGGATTGTAGACTACAACCATCTTACGGTTGATGACTCGAAGAGGTTGGAGAGAGAGAGAGAGAGAGAGAGAGAGAGAGAGAGAGATTTTGGCTGATTGCTAAAATCAAAGTTCAAAATTAATCTTTACATGTAAGAAAGTTCAAACGATTTTCATTTAATTTTTTTTTTTGGGGGGGGGGTATTTGTATTGTAACTGCTCCGTGAAACCCATAGACTCCCAATATTTCCTCATATCAAAATTAATTTTGATTCCAGCCAACCGTGTATCTTTCCACATATTATTTGTTGAAAAAATGAGTAGATACGCTGAAAAAGAAGATATTTATATTTGTAACTAAAGGCAATCAGTTTATCCATAGAAGCGTCACGTTCTCTATATCCAATTGATGATTACTTTCATATCGAGCTACATTATATAAATGGCAGAGATATGACTGATTAATGGAACAGCCAGAATGTTTGTCATGACGTCATAAGAATGTTCTCGTGCTCTGCTCTATCAATCGAGTACGCGGTATAACATCCAAAGAACACTGGTTGCAAAATCACCAAATTTAAGAATCATGTTTAGTCCGCCCCCTCATCGGCCGCAAAGTTGTGTCATTAAATGAAATCGACTATTCTTACAGGGATACCGTAGCTAGCAGGGTTCCAATCATATTTTCCTCAAATGATCTCCATTATTTCCTCATATATTCCCAAGCGTATAATATTGTTCTAATGACTGGCATTTAATTTCTCCTCGACCAGATGTATCAGGCCTAAACCATCTGCCAATTTCAAATTTAAACTCTTCAAATTTACTTTTTCCATCACGTTAAAATGTATCTAGTTTCATTCAGATTATTTCAGTTAGTCTCTTCTTCTCAATTCAAATTAAAGTCTATAACTGACATCAAAGACTTCGCAGATTTTTATTTCAAATTCGATGGCTCTCAAGAGCTACCTCGATCGATAGCAATTTTCTTTCAAAAACGAAACCAAATATAAAACAAAGAAAAAAAGCGAACAAAGACGCAAACCAAAACAAGAATGGTTTCCATGGTAATAGTATGCTTGGTATGTTGAAATGAGGTCATGACATCTGTACACACCTTATCACAGGAAACAATACAAATCTCGCGGGAGACGAAACCAAGTTCTGATCCAAAACGGTCCAATCGGCCTAAGGCTGGCTCAAACAATAACAACAAAATTAAATTTAATAACAAAATAAATAAAATAAACCCCTAGTACCATTTTCAAAACCATGATGGAGAGAACAAACCTAAAAAAATCTTGACATTGAATAGAAATGGTATTCAAAGAAGAGTGGATGATGTGGTCAAGATATCCAAAGCCTCCGACATCATTTTACAACAAGAAATGCATAACACGAACACACAAATTGTACAAAGACTGGAAGAGAAATTAGACGTTCTATTCGTAATGAACAATTCACAAACAGATTTGAAAGTAGACATAGCCATAATGATAAGGGGGAAACAAAATAAGTATCATGGGAAGAAACACTAGTTATGACAGGAAGACCACTACACGCAATAATCAATGGATGGCATATATACACAATAATCAATGCATGGCATATATACACAATAATCAATGGATGGCATATACATATATATATATATATATATATATATATATATATATATAACGCATAACTGTAACTTTCCTATATATATATATATATATATATATATATATATATATATATATATACGTTAAAAAATAACATGCATTTAAAGTGTTGGTATAAAGCAATTTGATATACCAATACCATTGGTATATCAAATTGTGATCCGCCCATGGCGCAATAATACGCATATATAAACATTCTCGCGAGCTTCTGCAGTTGATTCTAGATGAATGATCAATTTCCACAAATTAGTCACTAGTGACGTATGAAAAATAATGATGAAAAGTATTAATAATCCCCGTTTCTAAATTAATTTAATATGGTACACATTTTCATCACAATCCTTTCTGCTTTCTGTTCTCCCCTCCCCTCTCAACCATAACGGACAAACTGCGCAGAAATGTAGAATGAGAGAGAAAAGGAATTTGGGCTGGATTAAAACCTTGAAATAGAAATTACACCAAGTAACCTACAAGAATATGGTTCGTCGTAACGATACGTGTGCACTTTCCTTGGGATTTATCAACAGTGTTTATCAATGATACAATGTTGCAAACCAGTAAATTCCTCGGTTACGTGGTACACACTGTGATATATTTAATGTTATTTTATTTATTTTTTTTGTTTGTTTTTTCTTAAACATACCATAATGTTCTAAAAAATCAATTATTATTATTTAAATATGAAAATGTCCAAAGCTCTCTCTCTCTCTCTCTCTCTCTCTCTCTCTCTCTCTCTCTCTCTCTCTCTCTCTCTCGATTGACCATCGTAGCAGGATACGGGCTAAAATCTATGTAATGGCGAACGTAGAGGATTTTCCGACAATATCTCTGGACTTATAAATGATGGTAAAAGTTAAGTCAAACCGACCAAAGGATGAGACAGACAGACAGACAGACAGAGACAGAGTTTTAAAGTCAAACCGACGAGAGAGAGAGAGAGAGAGAGAGAGAGAGAGAGAGAGAGAGAGAGAGAGAGAGAGAGAGAGTTTGTGGGTCGGTTGTACTGTTGCTAAAGCAGAATAATGACTTAGATCAACTGTAATTATATTAAAATATTTTAATTACCTCTTGTTGGTTCGTCAGTTCGCTTAGTTTCTATTCCACATTAATTTCCTTGAGCCGGTATTTGAATGGTGTAGCTATCCAAGTGTTGCTACTGCTCTACTTTTATCATTACAACCATCTTTCATTTTTAAATCATAAGTGTGTATTATATTATTTAATCAATGTGAAGAAAAATAGAAACCAAGAAAAGAAAAAAATCAACTTATCAATATGCAGAGGTGATTGTAAATAGCCACTACGTCAGAGAACTACATTTTGTAGCGGACACACTCGGGGATGTGAGGAGCTCATTCACTAGGTCAATACACGGCTGCCTGTAGTAAATCTGAACTCCGTTCAAAGGGCAAATATATGTATTTGTATGTGATATAAATAAAATATATGTACAGTATGTACGCTGTATCAATGATATACCACACGTTGTATAAATTTTTCATTAAAATGAAACTCAGCAAGCTTCGTTTCCTTTGAATGAAAAATTTATACATCTCGTGGTATATCATTGATACAGCGTACATACTATACATATATTCTCTCTCTCTCTCTCTCTCTCTCTCTCTCTCTCTCTCTCTATATATATATATATATATATATATATATATATATATATATATATATATATATATATATATATATATATACACACACACACACAACAATCAATGGAGTGCATATAGTTCATGTATATAGAGCAACGAGTTACAGCACGAAAGAAAAAAAATTCATAGCAGAATTAATTCAGTACATACAGGAATTAGCTCTTTAAAAAATGTATAGTGGGGGGGGGACTTTAAAGTGCAAACACCATTTTTCACAAACGAAATACAATATAGGAAAATACATCATGAATTAGTCAAATATATATTTTTAAATTTTGAAAAGGAAGAGAAAAATTGCGTTATATACCCAAGGCACGGGAATAAAAAAAAGGATTGGGTGTCGCCCTCTGCCTAGAGCAGGAGGTGGCTTGGGGGCTTGGAGAGGAGTGGGGACTTGAAGGAGTTGGATCGTTCGGTACATAGCACTTCTTAACAGAGCGGTTCCGCAAACGGAGCGAGATAGCCCCTCTAGAGCCTCGTCTCCTTACTCCCACCGAGAGAGAGAGGGGGGGGGGCACCCAAAACTCTAATAACATAACAAACTAACGACCGAGCTCGCAGTATGTAACATAATACCTAGCAATATATGTATACAGAAGAAAAAACACATGGGGACAGGGTATGGGCCTAACTGATTAAGGAGCAAATGAAGGTGTGTCGCCAAAGCCACGTGGCTCACATGAGGTAGCACGGGGTCACACCGGAGGTCCCCAAAGGTAGGCCTACATAAAAGAATATTACACAACAAAAACATTGGGGAACATAAACACACTACTAATAACTTGCGAGCAAGCAAAATTCACATGCACAACAGGTAAATGATCAACAAATACACAATTTTATTTTCTTCTGTTTGTTTCTTGTGTTTTATTTACTTTCATTTATTTATTGACTATCAGAACACTATACATATAAACTGTGAAGAGAAGCATGGAGTGGAAGAAGGATGCCACTGGGATGGAAACAGATGGGTTGGTCGTACCCACCAGGGTCAGCGGCACCCATGACCTGTCCATCTGTCACCGTCACGAACCAAACTCTGAAACCTTTTGCTCAGAATTATTTTTACTCTTCTAGATAAGCTTCTATATAAAATATAAAGAAAACTAAAGTGATTTGACCATTAAGCCAGTCCAAACATCTACATGGGATATCAAAATACATTATAGCACAACACATATAGCACACACGGTAGTCGTATGATCACTGACAAGGATCACCTATATTAAATAACGCATATAGCACACACGGGTCTCGTATGATCACTGGCAAAGATCACCTATATTAAATAACACATGTAGCACACACGGGACTCGTGTGCTCAATGGCAAGATCACCTATTTTAAATAAACAAAGACGAGGAAACCAGCCGGCAGGCTAATGCCTAAAGGAGGGGAGTAGTAGCCCATTTAAACAAACAAAAAAAAAATCATATGGTTAGGGAAAAACCCTTTTTCAAAAATATAGAACTTTTATCCAAATTCTTCATGATTTTTTTAGGAATCCACGTAACAACAGACTTTGGGGGAACATAAACAGACATAAAATCCTTTAACTTTCGGATCAAAAGGGGTCCCTTCAAAGTTCTTCATCTTAACATCGATGGAGAGTGGAGAGGGGTCCACAAATAAACGTGAATTTCTTGAAAATCCTCAAAGGGTGAAATTATTGATATCATATCAACTTAAAGACTGAATATAAATATACACTTTATGGAATTTTGTAAAATTTCTACATAGTGTTTACTTGATTATAAAGCAATGCTTATCTCTTAGCTCAAAGGAGTACCACCGAAAATCTTGCACCTAAGAATTGTCCAAAAAAATGCTCTCATTTTAAAAGCTACAAAGAAAGTCAACAATCAACTGTGCTTTACGCGAAGAAAATATATATTTCAAACAGACATTCATACTTATAATGATAATTTGTAATCTGAAAATTTCATCATGCTGAACCAGTTTTTTCGATTAGCCAGTCGGCAGAGTGGTCGAAAAGTCTGACAAAGGTCTCAGATAAAAACCCAAGGAAGAAATTTGTTTTCTCTCCCATTGCCTTGTTTTCCTGTCTGAAGTTCAATGGTTTTACCTTATTCTTGACAACCAAAATCACAGATGGTTATCAGTATATAGAAAAGCATACAGAGAAAAATATTGCGATATAGCGGCATTTTATTTATCTTTCTGATAAACAATGTGTGTTACCTTATGGCTGGATTACAGGTGATCACGTGAATAGGTTGCAGAGTTACAAATAGACGAATCACTTTCGCTTAGGCGAGAATTAGGTCATAGACGTGTATCTTTTAGTTATAGAAGGACACAGTTTTGAGTTGAATGCATCCTCAAACTGGGTAGCTTTGCAGGGGTGGGGGTGGGGGTGAGGGTGTGCTGGCCATTTTTGATTCTTTCTTTGTTTCTTTTTTTTTTTTTTTTTTTTTCGTACAATGTTTCGACATGTTCAAGTATTTATTTGCAATATAATGGTGCCCTGAATTGATTTTGAAGAAATAATTCTGATTTAGCAACCTGCAACGAAAATAGCTATTCGTGCAGTGGAAGAGAAAACTTACAAGAACAAGAGCTATTCGTGCGATGGAAGTAAAGACTTACAAGGAAATTAGTCAGCAGTCAGATAATATCTAAATGTCTCGAAACAAATTAGAGTACGACCAAATGTAAACGTGCTTGGCAGTTACAACAATAGAGATACTATTAAATTTGAAGAACTACAGTAAAGTGACATGAATGAAAAGTTAAGCAAACATTACTGATTTGAAATAAGGTTTACATATTCTGTATAGTCCCATGAACATTCTAAATCTTCATTGTTGCATAATATTCAGTTAAGCCAGTATAATATCTGATCATCATGGCTTAACATTACAGGAAGCTTATTTTATAAAGAGATTCCACTTTTAAAACATATTATAAAAATTAGTCTTTTAAAACTTACTATGATAATTCGACTTTTAAAACTTAAGCTATGCATTATATGAACTATTTCTTCAATGGAGAATGTTCATAAGTTAAGTGCAGAGTTTTCTTTTCTGCTCTCAAGTCTAAAAAGACAAGTGGTCGCAGCGACATCGGGGTTTTTTCGAGATTAAAAAAGGTACGTAAAGATTACATTTCTGCTAATTAGTTTGTAATCTAAAATTATTTTCACACGATCAAACTTGATCAAACACATTAGATCTTCCACAGAATAGGTATCGTTTGAACGTCATCAAAATAAATCAGTTCTTTATATAACAAGAAGTTCCCTCGTTACCAGATGTTTGCGGGACTAGTTCAATGATACAATATACTGTACTCGTGTTCATATTTTCGTGTAAATGTAAATGTCAATTTCATTGTTTACTTTCCATTTCTCTCCAATGTTTAATTGATTTGTATCATTTCTAGTTACATTTACATGTTTAAAAGAAATGAAGAAGTACTGGTTCAATCAATTTTCTCTGCTTAATTCTATACCACATTAGCAAGCTTTCCCAAGTGTCACCCCCACCCTGAACGGAATACCTAACTTCCGTACTTAATTTAATCGACTGATCTCCATATATAACTGCCCTAATTAATATGGGTGAAATGAAGCGCGACAAACGTTACAGCTGCTGACGCATAGTGTTGTGACAAATGAAAATTGGCTGTCTATCCGGCGGTAGAAAGCGCCTTGAATTGGAATCTCGTATATATGGTAATAATTATCCGAATGATTTTTGTGGAGACCAGGTGCTTAGCACTGGTTAATGCTATTGATATTCACGTCCGCACTGTATTTTATATTATAAATTTAAATCTAGGCAATATTCCACTGCCCAGGTGACTAAATGATTATGAAGGATAATGCAAGTTCATGTCCGTTATATTTTCCAAGATACGATGTTTGTGTGTAAGACATTGCAAAAGAAACAATGTTGTGTACTTGAATGGAATTTATTGACTTGATCATAACGTGTACAGAATTGTGAATTTTTGCATAGACGACTATGAGGACAAGGAAATCACGAACATTTACTATAGTAAAAGACGCTATTTTGAACAAAACGTGAAAGAGAACCGTTTCTCCCAGACAGGTTTCAAGATATAGTAAAAAAAATTTCCAGACATAGCTAACCTCATCAAAACCCTAGTTCTTACATTCAGTATGCGATGCAAATTATGTGTTCTAATACTTCTGTAATTCTGAAATTCTATCAATGTTAAAAAAAAAATTCTGATAACATCAGAACCGGAGACATTCGTACGTATTTATGTCTGCAATATACATATCCAATTGCTTCTTTCAGTAATGACAATAAAGAAACATTATTGTTGTTAAAACGAAAGACATTACACAACGTTTAAAATTCTGATTTTGTTTTATGTCAACGTTATTTCCGATTATTCTCTTCTTTGTAACTTTAAGCAGACATAGCCTGGGATTTACGATTTTACAGATGTATCTAGTACTATTTGATTTAGGGGAAGAAAAAAAATCACACAATGTTATCATGTAATCCCACGGACCCTCATTAAGTAATCCAGCTACCTTATTTGTCAGGGGTTGTGAACAGTCATGTTGTTGTCTCACAATAGATAGTTGCCAATCTAATTGCGCCTGCTTAGGTTTTTGATTGATATTTGAAACAATCATGGCAATCTGTGGCAAGCGGGACCCTGTAATCTTAGAGATGGACCATGTAAAGGCATCTGAAAACGAAGAGTTTAATTTTGCTAGTAATCATCCGTACCTGTCAGAGGAAACGTTTATGAATGTCTGTGCATGCTCACACAATTTTACAATCCTACAGCACTGGTATCTGGATCACTTTGGGCTTTTTTTTAAATATTAGTTTTATATTTCAGTCAAATAAAGCAAGCGATAGACGTGTTTGGAAAATATCAAAGCTGCTCAGACAAGAAAACCGTCTGAGATAAAATCCTGTTAATCTAGAGCATGTCGTGCGCTACATCGTTTTTTAAAAAAAATACCCATCAAAACATCAAAACTATTTTTGTTGACTTGAACGAGTTTTTCAAGATGGCAGCGTTTGATTCGAAGCAAATTTTATCCGTAATTTTACTACATTCAGTGTTTCTCGAAATAGATGCAGCAAAGCATAGACACTTAGTAGTAGTTATTCGTCTTCACTAGTATTTTTTTCTGATTGGCTTTGATTTCTTCAAACACTTCGAGCAATTATTTAGATTGGCCAACACATAAAGCTACCGCCGTAAAGTCGGAGCCATTTTGCACGATGGTTTAGTAGTAGGATAGTGATATTGCTCTTGTCAAATTGTGAAACGCGTGAAGAAAACAAAACAATTAATTTTTACATTTACCATGCAAGGCAATGTTCACGGAGGTCACAGAGAAAACAACAATCTCAGTTTCCTTAAATGATCAAACGCACAAGCTATGGAAAGAATGACTTAATTTCGACAATACTGAAGCAAATTTAAATGTAGAAATTAAAGAGGTGTTTCTTTTAGAATTAATACGGTGATGACCGCGGAAGTTAGCTTAACATCTCGAGATGAATCAATAACGTTGAGTCATGGAGTTATTCGTAATCGCCATATCGCTTTCGTCACCTCATGAATGCTCAAAAAGTGACATTCAAACCTTTTTAAGGTCAAGTAAAAGTCCTATTTTTATTTTTTGTGGAAATACAATGTTTTCAATCGACAGTGTGATAATGAATGTAATTTTGCCAGTGTTCATGTGTTTTATGTTTAGGGCAGCAGCAGAGAGGGTGAACAGACCACTTGCTTGGATTGTTACTCATTAAAACAAAATTATGGTCTCAATAGTCAACGATAAACCCCCACCAATTGGGTTACTTCATTTTCGACCTTCGTTGTGTGTTTGTTTACTCGCGGACAACTTACTTTTGGTCGCACACTCTCTGCTGCTCTGGTTTTTATCCAAAGATTTTATCAAGACCTTTACGATACCTCGACCTAGGATCATGTAAATTTATTATGATAAATCCGTGTGAGTAGGTTGCGCCGCTGAAAAAAAGTTTTTGAACTTAATCATGTCCATATCCCCTGAACACCAAGTCCGATGAATGTTTCGCGGAGTATGTGTATCGACTCCATTAAACACAACTAAAATATTGCAGTTATCTCTGATCATTTTAGGTATTTGTGTGTAGCGCTGGGTAACATTAATCACATCAGTACTTTTGTGTCTACCTCGAGAAAATATCCAAGCTGGATTTGATTGATTGTCCAGCATCACATCATCATATACTACTAGGTTATTAATAAGCCCATCAAGATCATCTACAGATGGCGCTTCATCAATATTGGTAATAAAATCAATAATATCATTACCGTCTTCATCCAAAAACTTTGCATTTTCATTAAAATCTTTAAGTACTTCATAACATCTCTGATCATCTACAGATGGTGCCACTAAATATAACCTATCCCACTTGAGCCATCTCATTATCAGATTAAGCAACAATTGCGTCTTACCAGACCCAGATTGTCCAATTATTATCATCCTGATAGATTTCGGTAGCGCTGGATGATGCTTGACTGGCTCCTGCTTTCGTGTTCCTAAGAAGTCAATTATATCCATATGATAAATAATATGAATTTATATTGCGTTCGATGTAGAGCACCCACCCCCACCACTGGGTTAACAACAATAATAACAAAAAATAAAAGACATGCACTTACAGGCAAGTGTGTGAAATGTGGTACAAAAAAATACAAATTTATTTCCCTTGACAAGTCTACGAATTCAGGTGGTGATATCGCTGCTTCGCTGGGAAAATTACCAGGAACTCCTTGGGCTAAATACCCTGGTGAAAAACATCTTCGATATTCGACTTGACGAACGAGACTAACCAAGGCCTGGAGAGTATCCAATAAGCGCAATTGATCAAGCGTGTCACGTTCATGATGTTGCGTATAAAAGCAAAGATTTACAACAACGACATATTGCAGATGTGAAGTTGATTCATGCGTTAAATTCTATAAAGAATAAATCTCTCAGAGAAAAACACGCTAGTTTTCTGGTAAAATCTGCGATGAAAGATAAAATAGTGCTAGGGGCTGGTAATTAATCAACTGATTATTATTATAATGGAATCGATTTATTAAAGTCAAAGAGGATATTGGAGAGGTAGAGCAGCGATTAGTAAACTTGCTGATGCTGCAAATGTTTCACGTTCTGCTGCTGCAAATTGGTTAGGACGACATGCAATATGGCAAATCTATCTACCACCGCCTAAAACAATTCAGTACGCGTATTTGATGTCAGTGTTCCCAATGAAGTTCATCAAGCAGATATTTTGTTTTTACCACATGATACTATTAAAATTGGTAGATGTCAATCACGCACATACAAATACGCGTCAACTGTCGTTGATGTTGCAAGTTGATATAAAGAAGCAGAACCACTATGCAAAAACAGCAACTGAAGTTGCATCTGCGTTTGAACGAATTTATGAACGTGGTGGTCTACGATGGCCACAATTATTACAGGTTGATCCTTGCAAACAATTTCTTGGTGCAGTATCATCTCTGATGAAAAACATAATGTCAAAATCAGACGAGGACACACTGCAATTCATCGCGATCAGGCAATCGTTGAACAATTTAATCGAACACTTGCTGAGAGATTATTTGGATATCAATATGCAAAGGAAATAGTTCAGGCAGATAGCGATCTCGTGAATGGGTTGCAAGATTACCAAGTGTGATAGCTGAGTTAAATAATGAATTTACTCGTGCAACTGCCATGAAACCCATTAATGCAATCACAAAAAAAACATATACCAATACAACGAAATGACTTTTCAAAACAACCAGTATTAGGTACTGTGACTGTAAGATATTTATATGAACCTGGTGAACTTGAAGGGGGTGAAAAAAAGAGCAACTAATCCTATCTGGAGTGTGACCACACATAAAATTTCTAGCGTGGTAAGATCCACGGGTAGAAACGCAATCTCCAGATTAGATCAACTGCTCCTCAGCGTGGATTTGTACGCGAACAATTACAAGTAATTCCTGAAGACACACAATTACCACCGCGTTCACTTTTGTGAACTGGCTCCTCGACGTCGATTACATTCAAGACATGTCAGCATCACATTTTCGTGCATGTGGCCGAGAGTACTATTAAGTCAATCTACGTTGAATTGTCTTGGATTATTATTCGAATACGCCACAACATTACTACGTCACAATTTGCACAATGATTATTCTGTCGTTGCTCTAATGTCATAGTAAATTCAGCATCGAGATCAAAGTCTTTTTGTCACATTGTTTATAGCTTGCTAATTTTTTCTTGACAACTTCGTCGCTGATAGCGTCAGCGACTACATCATTATTGTCTATGACAACCCTTCGCAGCTGAGATATTCTTCTGACTCGAGATACCGCGAGATAAACTAAATTTGACCATTCGATCCGATCATCAATAATCAAAATATTTGTATCAGAAATAGTTAATCCTTGTGACGAATGAATCGTTATAGCGTACCCTATTGTCCATGGAGTTTTATCCCTGACTCCGTCAGGCGTTAACGCGCTCTCAACATCAACAGGAACTAAAACAATATCATTTAGTACAAGATTTTGTTTCTCATTAATTCCCGGAATTTCAACTTCAATACTCTGTCGTCGCGTATCTGCTGGGCGATAACACAATGGTACACGTAGATTTGAAAATGTTTCTTTATGTAACAGAAATAATTGTTGTTGCAGTATATCACGAACTATCTTTCTACTTGCAACTGTCAAATCAACTGGCCTCCACAAATTCCAAAAATCATTCATAAGAGTTTCTGGAAATATTTCACGCATTATCTCAAACTGTATTCTATCTGGCTGCAGTCTGATTAACTTTTTAAATTCTTTTAATGGTTCATCAATAGCTCTATGGTCATCAGTTATTTCTTCGTAATAATCAACAAATGTTTTTAACCATTGGTGCGGAGACTGTCCAACAAAAGGTGGTGGATGAACATGATCACCACACATTATCACAGCAGTATTTTTCCTCAATAACCAATCAAGAAATATTTTTAATACTTCAGCGATACCGTACAAATTTCATCCCAGATAATAATTCCGGGAACGTATTTTTCACCCAGTCGTTCAGGAGTCCATGCGTCTCCGCACCATCTGAAGAAACTATGATAGGTTTGAGATTTTACTCCACGTTCATTCATTTCTCTGGCGAGTCTATGTGTAGGTGTCAAAACAATCATATCTGAACAGTTATTCAGGAATAATTCAATCGCACGTCGTAGGGGTGCAACTTTCTGTCGATCTATGAAGAACACATTAAGTTGGACAGGTGAACGATTAATTAAATTTATTGGGACTGGCGCGTGTTTAAATCGCCGTAATGCACTGATTGGCAAATGTCACTGTCATGGAAGCAGTGGTTCTTAATTAAAACTTCGTTTATTTAACTGAAAAGGATAGGGATTAACTTCCAATCTGTATGGAGAACGATCAGTTTGAATTCTTCCAGGAATCAGTATTTGTGAAATCTAAGATTGTCAGACGGACTGCATTTTTAGAGCCTAGTCGGGGAGAATATTTAATTCGGATTGGTTACGCTGAAGGGGGGGGGGGCGTGATTCCACATGAAAAATCTCGGTTTAAATGTGCCTATCGCAACACGTTTAATCAGTGGACACCATTTTCTGCAAGAGAAAACAAAGGTAGAGGACTCCGGGTCGAATTTAGAAGAAATTCACTCGTAATTAGGATCCAAGGGAATATTTCTTCGAAGGAAATATTATTTCTTCGCCTGTCTTTATGTTTGTGGATACAACTGACCTAGGAGACTTGCAATTAATACCGGTATTTCCTAACCTGCAGTTTTGACTCTGTGTAATAGCTTGCAAATTACATAAAGAGTTATTTTTCGGATTTGAATCAATATGATCTATCACAAATCCGTCTTCGATGACTGCATGAAAACACTCGTACAAAAATCTATGTGATAAATATCTTTTTTCCAGCATTAAATCTAAGATAACCAGTATTTTCAACAGTACCGACTATTTTTTTAATCTGCAGTTCCTGATTACACCATCACGAGATGCTTCATAATTCTTGATGATAGGAGGTTTAACGAATTCATTTTGTTCCATTTATATAATAATATTATTTATATAAATCATCATTTTGAAAATCTGGCGAGATAGTCTTCGGCGGTTCTTATGGGGGATTCGACTCCATCGGTATTATATTTTTTTATCGTAATATCGTTTCAGCTGTCTGTATTTTTTATCACCACATTGCACACACAACTGAGTTTCTCCTCTAACCCCAACACCACATCGTAAAGACGGTTTTGGTCCTAGAAACCTGTGCCGAACGCTTTACATATGATATCCACAGAATTCATTTACACATGCTTTGTTACAAGGAGCTGTATAACCTATCATATGCCACCTGTATTTATTCTTTGTTTGAATCATTGTATAATATTTTATACTTCAATTTAAATATATATTTGTCTTAATTATAATATGGAGGAGTTTGAGAGATTATCCGTAATTAAACCTTTTAAAGCCAGATTTGATCTTGACAAAATGTCGGAATCTAAATTTAGTTTTCCGATGCAAGATCTCGCTTTGGTAAATAAAGATATAACTGATCGTATCCGTGAAAACCAAGAAGGAATTTCGCGAAGATGGCGTGGGTCATGTGTTGTCAACATTCAGAATCATGAGTGCTGTAGATACTAGAATGAATGACGAGCGAGGAAGGAAGATTATTAACTATCGCGACAATCAAAGATATTTTATTCTAATAAAAATTATTGTGCAGACAGACGACGGCATTTGGATTATCCGTGACAAACGTGACCCTCTCCGCATACAGTCAGGACACATTGGAAATAATAATGTCACGTTAAATAAAAATTCCAAACCAGGAGCGTTGACTAGTATTGACAAACCATATTATGAACACTTCACAAACGCAATGCGTAGAATAGGTTTAACTGATCTAAGACGTAAAAAATTAAATAAGTGGGCAGAAACAGTTAAAGATACCGGAGCGTCTCTCAGAGACGTTGCTGAGTTAGGAAAAAGATTGAAATTCCCAATAATAATGAAAACACTAACCGGAGAGATTTTGTACGAATCAAAATATAAATCAAGAGGAGCTCCGATAACAATTATTGATCATAACGCACATGCATGGACATCGGCCGTAATAATATTTCCACGAGATCGAACTGTTAAATTTTATAATGATTATATTTTTGATTTTATCAGAAATATTAGCAAGAGTGACCCTGTATCCGTGTGGTTATTTCAGAGTTCAGAATTTGTGTATGATCAGTTTGTCCGTCCTCATGGAGAAATTTATCGAGCAGAATCACTCCATGAAGAAATGAAAAAAGTTGCATTAAAATATACTCCTGACAATATCTTGACAGAGTCAGAGGTTGAACAATTAATGAATAATTGTTTTACCGTTCCATCAGTTGTTGCACATGCTGCTCAAAAGAAGAATTCATGGTCACCAACAAGATCGGAATTTCTTGTTGATATTCAACGTAGCTGCATCGAATACGGACACGGCGGATTGTGGAATACTAAATACGATTATAGGAATGTTATTTCGGTTGATATGGTAGCATGTTGCCCTGGAAGTTTTCTTGGATACGGAGAGTGTTCTGAATACTTTAAAAGATTTGGACATCCAACACACCAAATGACAAGAGTTGCGATAAATGGAACCTTACCAAATTTTGACCTGACTGGATTTGCCTGTATAGAGTTATTCGAGTTTACGGAAAATCTGCATCTGATTGTTTATATTTGGTTTGGAAGACATTTCTCAGAAAAACATTGGGCTCCAATAGTACTATTACGATACATGCTTGATGTAGCGATATTGATATCATTAGTTGAGAGTGAAGCAATTATATCATATCGTCCTCAGAAACAGGCTTGGTTACCACAACCAAAGAAATATTACCTGACAGAGTCAGGTGATGAAAATCGTGATATGACTGATTATGAAAATAAGGTTGCAAAAGATCTCGGCAGAAAAACAATTGGTAAATTTACTCAGGGTAGTTCATGTGATCATAAACGACATTGCACAAGATTAATTATGGATGATGTTGAACTCGATTTTATAATTGCCGATAGAACAAACAAAGGCACATTTATAAGTCGAAGTAATGCTTATTTGTCAGACGAAACTAAATTAGGTACGATTGTGAGCTATATTGGTGGTGAGTCACCGCAATTTACTCATTGAAGATCTTCGATGCTCGCGTACGTTTCGATAAATTTATTATCAACGATAAACAAATTTCCTCTGATCGCGGTTAGAGTCGCCACGGATTCATTTTATATAAATAAAAAATACACGGATTTGTTAAAACCATTATTTGGCGTTAATGAATCATAGTGTGAATGAAGAACAAAACGAGAAAATATACTTGGTTATTCTGAATCCGCCGACGTTGAAATCAAGGAAATATATTACAAGAATAATAATCAAATATCAAAATCATCGGCACCATCTGTGTATGATCCTGTGGCCAGACATAAAACCATTTATCTCAATAGGTGTGGTGGTTCTGGGAAAACAACACGTGTGTTGCGTACTCCCCCAGCTTTGTTGGGGTGGGTTGTATGGTTTTGGTTATCGTTATCTAGAGGGTGATCGCCGACGGTGTAATTTGCCCGGAACGAGTAAATATCAATATAAAGTGTGAAACTTATATATGGAATAGATAAAGATCTGAGCAGATATATAAAACAGAATGACACGAGCCCCCGCACATGTACAAACCATAAAATTTAATCAACAATTCATAAACAATAAAATTCATAAACAATTGTGATAATGCATTACATTAGAAAGATACACTTTTTGATTAAAGTTATTCAACGAATTTCAAAATACAAATATGCTTATACAAATAGCCGCTCTGTTAATCGATAGAATTAATTCATCATCGAATCGAGTGAAAAGATCGAAATCACTGCCTTGTACAGATTCATAACCTGATGGCTCTGATACGTCACGTGGATACTTCCATTGAATACATCACGTGGATACGTCAGTGGTTCGTCACGTGGAGCTATCTCACCTTGTTAAAATAAGCAAAGTGGCAACCTGAGTATTCTGTTAGGTACCCTACTTTCTCCTCTCGTTAATGTCAGATAAGTTCTATCGGAATTCAAACAGATACCAACGGCCATCTGGTCTAACTAAACACGGCAGACCATAAACAAACCTAGTTTCCTAAGATTAATGTACTCCCAAAAGGCTATTTCCACTGGCTTACAGTAACAACACCCCGAGACATCAGTTCCGGTCCCGACTTAATTACACAAATGAAGGAATGAAATTCCTTACATGATTCAACTACGGCATTTAGAGCGAATACACACATTCAAGTCTCTAGCAAATATGAAACCTCACTACATGGTTTAACAACGTTGATTTCAGTCAATATGCACTCAAGTCTTTAGCATATGTGACATTATCTAAATCAGAGAACTTACACGGATTCTCGAAACTCGTATCACTAAAGTAAGGTATGAGATTCTAGATACATATTTACCTATAACAAACGAGACTATATGTTCAAACGATTCATCAAACTTATATAAAGAATATCAGTGTATGGATTCATATAGAGATGAACTCGCACAGGTGTATTCATATCAAGAAAATTGATCTACCAATCTAACCAAATAAATCATGCAAATATAAGCAAATAAATCAAACAAATCATCATATGGATATCAAGAAATTACGTGAGAATGACGCAAAATACCTTGTGTCTTCAAGCTTTTACCGCTAGAATTGTGTTCGTAGATTTTTCCAGACATCCAATCCCTTGGATCCTAATTGAGAGTGAATTTCTTCTAAATTCGACCCGGAGCCCTCTACCTTTGTTTTTCTCTTGCAGAAAATGGTGTCGACTGATTAAAAGTGTTGCGATAGGTACATTTAAAACTGAGAGTTTTCACGTAGAATCACGCTCCCTTATTCAGCGTAACCAATCCGAATTAAATATCCCCCCCCCCCTCGAATTAGGCGCCAAAATTGTAGCCCGTCTGCCAAACTGGATTACCGAATACCTATCGCTGGGAAGTTTCAGAATTGACAGTTTTGATACAAATCGGAGGTTAATCCCTATCCTTTTCAGTTAAATAAACGAAGTTTTAATTAACAACGACTGCTTCCATGACAGTGACATTACCAATTAGTGCGATACGGCGATTTAAACTCGTGACAGTCCCCATAAATTTAATTAATCGTTCACCTGTCCAACTTAATGTGTTCTTCATAGATCGACAGAAATTTGCACCCTTACACAGTTATCTCCCTTGTTATTGCGTAATGTTACACAAAGCAATAAATTCGACATCGATAGAACCCTCAGAGTGAATAAATATCTCTTCTATCGTCGGTGAGGAAAGTATACAATCATTATATAATTATTATATGAAATGTATACGTTCCTCAACGACGATAGATATCTCAGAATGGACAAATAAATATTCCACCATATAGACCAGGGGATGGGTGCGATATTACGACAAACGAGTCATTATCGATCGGGTTATATTCGTTCAAACTGCAGGCAGTTGATGATGAGATATGTACTTGTGTATGGGTGATTGTAAAAAAAACCCTATAATTCCAGGTGTAAACTCGCCTGGCACCCTTGAACCTCAAAGCGCCCGGGGTTCACTTAGGGGGTGTTTTTATTAACCCTATCGCGCTTAGCTATCCAACAATTGCAATGAGGAAAAGAAATATAACAATTACCCAAAAAGATATATATCCGACGTCATCAACCTGCTCGTGAGGTACTCCTCTTTTGCTATTTTTTTAATTTATTTTTATTGTGATTCTGATTCATTCATAATTTATTTAGATAGTAATATTTATTTTTATTCTGATTATGATATTTATGCATAATCATTTATTCAGATAATAATATTTATTTTTATTGTGATTATGATATATATATTCAGAATCATTTATTCAAATAATATTTATTTTTATTTTTTATTCTGAGTTTGATATTTATTCAGATAATAATATTAATTTTTATTCTGAATATGATATTTATTCAGAATCATTTATTCAGATAATATTTATTTTTATTCTGATTATGACATTTATTCAGATAATAATATTTATGCAGAATCAGATTTTAATATTTATTCAGAATCATTTATTCATATAATAATATTTATGTAGAATCATTTATTCAGATAATAATATTTATTTTTATAATGATTATAATAATTATTCAGATTATAATATTTATTCAGAAAATAATATTAATATTTATTCTGGTTATAATATTTATTCAGATAATAATATTAATATTTATTCCGATTATAATATTTCTTTAGATAATAATATTGATATCTATTCAGATTATAATAATTATTCAGAATCAGATTTATTCAGATAATAATATTTATTTTTATTCAGATATTAATATTTATTCAGATTATAATATTTATACAGATTATAATAATTATTCAGACTCAATTTTTTTTTAATTCTGATAATAATATTTATTTTTTATTCAGATAATAATGTTAATATTTATTCAGATAATAATCTTTAGCTTTATTCAGATTGTAATATTTAATGATATTATAAAATTTATAATAATTATTCATAATCAGATTTATTTTATTCTGATTATAATATTTATTCAGATAATAATATTTATTCAGATAATAATAATAATATTTATTGTGATTATAATAATTATTCAGAATCAGATTAAAATTTATTCAGATTATTATATTGATTCAGATAATAATATCAATATTTATTCTGATTATAATATTTATTCAGATTATAATAACTATTAATCTGATTATGATATTTATTCAGATTATAATAATTATTCAGATAATAATATTTATGCAGAATCATTTATTCAGATAAGAATATTAACATTTGTTCTGATTGTAATATTTATTCAGATTATAATATATATTTAGATAATAATATTAATATTTATTCTGATTATAATATTTACTCAGAATCTATCTATTTTTATTCTGATAATAGTATTTATTCTGAGTATAATATTTACTCAGATTCTGATTATAATATTTATTCAGATAATATTATTCAGATTATAATATTAATGCAGATTATAATATTTATTCAGATAATAATATTAATCTTTATTCTGATCATTAAATTTACTCAGAATCTGACTTATTTTTGTTCTGATAATAATATTTATTCAGATTATAATAACATTTATTCTGATTTTTTTATTCAGATAATAACATTTATTCTGATTATAATATTTATTCTGATGATAATATTTATTCTGATTATAATATTTAATCAGATAATAATATGAATATTTATTCTGATAATAATATTTATTCAGATTATAATAACATTTATTCTGATTATAATGTTTATTCAGATAATAACATTTATTCTGATTATAATATTTATTCAGATTATAATATTCAGATAATAATATTAATATTTATTCTGATTATAATATTTATTCAGATTATAATATTCAGATAATAATATTAATATTTATTCTGATTATAATATTTATTCAGATAATAATATTTATTCTGATAATAATATTTATTCTGATTATAATATTCAAATAATAATAATAATATTTATTCAGATAATAATATTTATTCTGATTATAATTTTTATTTAGATAATAATATTTATTCAGGTAATAATATTTACTCAGATTCCGATTATAATATTTACTCAGATTCTGGTTATAATATTTATTCTGATAATAATATTTATTCTGATAATAATATTTGTTCAGATTCTGATCATAATATTTATTCAGATTATAATATTTATTCAGATAATAATATTTATTCTGATTATAATACTTATTCTGATATTAATATTTACTCAGATTCTGATTATAATATTTATTCTGATAATAATATTTATTCTGATAACAATTTTACTCAGATTCTGATTTATTTTTATTCTGATAATAATATTTATTCCGATAATAATATTTACTCAGATTCTGATAATAATTTATTCTGAATCAGATTTATTTTTTAAATTCTGATTATAATATTTATTCTGAATCAGATTTAATGTAAGAATGTGAACCTGATCTCTGTCACATACAACTGTAATAATATGTTCTCGTTAACTGTTGTATTGTTCTACGAACGCACATACAGATTAATACTCAAAACTTCATTCTGCAAATCCAGGTGTCCCGTCTGGTCAGTAAGTTTAAAATGTATCCTTGATAATAGTGGATTATGACATCGTAGATAAACAGGACTATTTGGTTCTGATACGATTAAATATCCTGGTGGGACTTGAGAGGTAAATGAGTATAAGATGTATCCCTGCTGAGTTTGGTTAGATTTTTCAAGATCTACTTGATAACTGCCATCAATGACGTCACAATCAAGATTGACAGCTATCGTTGATGTAATATTAACAATACCATGTGAAATATGACGACCTTCACCGTAGGAATCATTATGGTATCTGAGAATACCTTGCGGTGGGTTTATTTTCTTTCATGATTCGAGAACCCTTGGAAAATGTTCATTAACGATTTCGCCGATTGATTTCCCTGTATCGAATTTAAGTTCAGGTAAAAGGACGTCATCACTCTGTTCACTAAATGATTTTTTTATAATGTTTTTCAAATAACAGTTCCAGTTCATGGTAGATTCTTATATTTGCAAATATAACACTAAACACGGCAGACAATGGCTATCTTGGATTACCTGTTATAGATTTAATCCTGCGCTGAAATTCATCATTGATCTGTTCGATTTGATAACTACCCATGGGAATACTGATTACTTGCCAATCTGGGGTTCCGTCATCGCGATTTTTATTTGCAAATATCAGCGAGTTGTTCGGTTGTAATCCACCAAACGACTTTGATCTAATATTTGGCCAACTGTAATAAACTCGCAATTGTGCCAGTGCTATTTCGCTGGCTGGAATTGCAGTTGGAAAATTAATGCTAAATTCAGGATTGGTTGAACTCGCTGATATCATTGTGGTTTTTGGCGGTGCTGTATTAACGACGATCTGTTGCAGTAGTTGGTTTGACATTATTTAATAAGTCAGGATTTTAATTCAAGGTAACTCTGACATCCTGATTCATAAATCAGGAGCATTTCTGCGAATTTCTGATGCGATATTATTCCGTCGCTGAGTCCTGATGATATCAGCGATAATAATTTGGCGTGTGCTTGTGTTGCCGCTGATAGCAACATTTGATATTCGTGCAATTTATCAGCCGCACACGTAGTTATTTTTTTGCAATTATATTAAGAACACCAGCAATTGTTGTTGTGGTTGAAATACAAATTGTTACAACTGCTGGCGATGTCATTGTTACCGCAGATAGTAATACACCGATTCCAGCGACTACGGCAGGTGCAGAATAAACAATTATATCAGTAACAACGACACGTCTACGATATATTTATACTTTTACTGTATACTCATCTATGATATTTTTCAGTTATGTCTGTAACAAACACACTTGTTCATATCTGTATTTGTTTGCCGACATTTATATTTGTTGTTAAGTAATCAATTGGGGTGTTTCAGTGACAAATTCCAGACAACACCAGTAAGACGCTGCGGTTAATTTTTTATCAGATGGTTCCAGTAGAAATATTTCTTCGGCATCTTTATTTAATACAATAGACACGGTTCCAGAAAAATCATCAGTTGAATGACGCCATGGATACGTGGTAAAAATCCTGAATGCTGCAGAGCTGAATACGGAAAGCCTGTACACACCAGTAACCATCGCGGTATGTCTGATAGTGTTATTTTGCTGTGATCATGTTGATGATCCTGATGATACTGTGTATACCACATTGATGATCTGCTTGTGAGGAATTTTAATCAGATTAGTTTTTTCAACGATATCAGGAATTCCACTGACAATATCGTTGAATCTCGCATTAATATCAGAAAGTTTAATATCAACAACCGCTGGACTTCCAAAAAATTCATTAATGGTTCTGTTTATGTTTCTACGAAAATTTAGAAACGTTTGTATGTGATTAGAAAATTCAGTTCTAAATACAATCATTCCATCGTTGATTGTCGTCAACGAAATTGTCATCGGGATGTTGCTATCGCCGACGTATTTCTTCGTTGCAGCATCAAATCCGATTCTGGTGTTCTGAGATTATTAATTCCATTGTTGTTCATGTCGAGGAATGCACGCATCATACCACCGTTAACTGATATGAACTTAGATTCTTGACCATCTACGTATTTTTTTGTTGCTACGTCTGTGGGTATGACTGGGTCTCCAAGGTCGGTAATTTTGTGTTGTTTCATGACAATAATTACCAGTGAATATATCGCCGGTTTTCATAGCATAATTGTTGATTGAATTTCCAGAATCTTGTATTCTACCGTTTTCATCAAATACAGCAATATTGTCTTTGAGTGCATTTGTAATTCGTACAAGGATGTCTGTCAACGGAATATTACTTGATTTTAATCGTCCTTGTTTATCCTGAAAAATAACGACTTCATTACTATCTGCACTTGCAAGATTTAAAAGATCATCAATTTCATTCCTGAGCTGATCAAGAATTTCATACTTAGATAAATCACATATTTGTTGGGTTTTAGTCTTAGCTGATCTTCCGTAAATATCTACCATTATATTTACTAATACCTGTTTAAAACGTTGACAAAGATGTATACTCGTGCACGACTTTATGAGGTGGTGTTGTTGATGATGATACAACGTCGAGCACGGCGAGTACTTCCATCATCTTTCAGCATTGATCGACGTGATTTAAATCCTAAATTAAAATCTAAATCAACATTAATAATCATATTTTGCACATCCACGTCGGCGTTTCTGGCAAAGTTTCTTGGGCGTCCTATTTCATATTGTTTATATTCTGGAGAATCAGAAGTATCCTTGTGAAACATCATTGATGGACCAGCTGATCTTGAATAATCGTCGCTGTATCTTGCAAGACCAAGTATCGTTGTGGCAACGTCGACGTCTTTCTGGATCGATTCAATATTTTTTCCGTCAATCATGTACGTAGCACTGTCAAACAACACCATAATACCTTTATTAACAAAACCAACACTAACATCAGCTCCAGATTCAGTATTATCTGTTTTCAGAATTTCACCTTCTACCTCAATAAATGCTTCAGTGGGTAAGAAATATCTTCTTGTATCCTGAACTTGCAGCTCAATTCGCCCACGCTGATTTGGCTGTCGTGCGTCATACGAATAATACTGATAATCACGCACAGACTCATCTTTGAGTACTGGTGCGTCCATGTCAAATGCGGGATCAGATATACGTTTGAACTTTTTTATTATATTTACTATCGTCTAACACGAAAACTACTTCCTGCTATCAGACTAGCAGTTATATTTTTTTCTTTTTCACCAGCTAACTCAGCCAGTTTTTGATTTGCAGCTTGATTTTTTATTTTACTAACCCTCGCAGGCATCACTTCAGTGCTGCGTAATTTTACTGACTGAGGTTTTCGTCGTATCAATCGCGCTAGTCTATCTTTGATTGCTGAGAATGCTTTGCTGGCATCATCACCAACAGCACCAATACCGTTATCACCAACAACATCAATAGCTTTCATTCCCAGTTGTTTTACAATCGGTATCGCCTTTGGGACTATCTTTCTAAATAAACCCTGAACAACATCACCGAGTCCATCCCCGTAAATCGCTTTATAGATTGGTAATTGCGAATATATCACCCTGACCATGGTCGGTCCAAGTTGAGCATTATGTATGATCATCCTATTTTCTTACTACTGATCTAATTAATCACTGTGGTAATAATCGTCGACGATCTCATCGATGAAAACCCGGTAAACATTAATGTCCATGATACCGCCTGTAAATAATCTTTGACAAATATCAGCTGCTTCATTAAGGATTTCTGGAGAATTATTACCTGCTCGTTTTCTTCCAATGAGGATTTCTAATCGATCAAGATCGGCAAGGACGTTATTGGGACATGGAGTAATAAGACCACTTCCCCTGGTACCTGAACCAATGCCACCTCCAATTGCGCCGGGAGCGTCTTGCCATTCTTTTTTCTCACTTGTTATTTGACTAGTTATTTTTTGTTGTTGTAAAAGATATCTTTTTATCTCATCGTCAAACTCCGTATATCTCGTATCGTCACTTCTGACCTGTTCAGCTCCATAGTATATGCGATATATCTATTTCTTCCAGTCATCATGGCTTATAGAAAGACCACGATACTCTGGTTTCAGAAATTGTTCTTTATTATTATAACTTTTCGCGGTACTCACAGCTAACTGTTTTACGCTTTTGACTTTCCTAATATCATTAACAGTTTCTCTCGTAAATTTATCAATCGGCGCAATTTTAACTTTTGCTTGTTTTGGTCTTAGTTCTTGTTCTAGTTCTGGTTCTGTTATACAATCATTTATATCACCTATTTCAGCACGAGCATTGTCTATACCCTCAAGTATTTCTCGCATTGGTTGAGCTATTTCAGTCGGAAGCGCTCTTAGAATCTTTTTTGTTTTCTTAGTTCGCTCTGCTTTTTTTCCATTTGCTTCAGCGGTTTTCTCCAACGCGGGAAGAAGACATTTAGTAGTCTTTGTAATAGGTTTAAATAATTCTTCTGCACCTTCTGCAAATCCTTCTTTAAACTCCTGACGCGCTTGTAATTGTTGCTTGACAGAATCACGGATGGGTAGATATTTTTTGATTGCCTCTGGTCGCTCTCGAGCTAGTCTAGCTGAGTGAGCTTCACCAATCATTATTAATATAATAGTTATTTAATTACAGCAGCAGAGAGGGTGCGACCAAAAGTAGGTTGTCCGCGAGTAAACAAACTCACAACGAATGTCAAAAATGAAGTAACCCAATTGGTGAGGGTTTTTATCGTTGTTGACTATTGAGACCATAATTTTGTTTTAATAAATAACAATCCAAACAAGTGGTCTGTTCACCCTCTCTGCTGCTAGGGCTTTTCTCTCAATTACATATTCCGTATCGTAATAGGATCTGAAGCTAACTCGTGAGGTTTTGTTAAATGTACGATTTACTTGTATCATAATTCTTTCGATAATATTATTTCATATTACTATATTCGAAGATTGATATTTGTGTAACTCGTGTTCATTCTATTCATTTTAAACCAGATTTAGTTTGTTGTTTTAAACTATTTAAACTCGATATGCCAACTCGTGGATAATGTACTTGATAACAATGGGGAATAAAGTCAGAGGTCAAGAGTAGGAAACTTTAATGTTATGTATATTTATGTTGGTTTTCTTTGTAACTCGTGGTACATGATTTTGTCTATTTTTTGTAATTTTTATTCATGACTGTAAATTGTAGTGATTATCTACAGCTGGATTTGGCGTACGTGCATAGGCCCTATTTTAGGATATTAAAGAACGTAAAATTGCATAGGATCTATAAAAAGATAATTACGTACTTCTTGACAGTTACTAATAATATAATTATTAGGAAATATGTTTAAGATATTCGGTCTTTTTCAAATTGGACAGATCGATCAGGTGGTATCTAAGAAAAATGTAGTTAACTCCCATTAGATGGTTTAAATCATGTGAGTTCTTCTACGATGTTGGAAATCTAACGCATGTAGTGATGATGATATACGTGTTTAAGCTTTGCACCTATATATAAGTAGCTCAGACTGGGTAATTTTCTTATTCTTATTTCTTCTGTTCTTTTTGTAACACCAGGTCTACAGACGTGTTTTATTTTTTACTTTGTTATTATTTGAGAGGAAAAAATATTAGTTGGATTATTCATTTGAACACAAAGTTCTCTCTGGCCTATAATATTGCTTTGGAACTATTGTGAATTATTAAAAAGAGTTCTGATCAACGCCACTTTGACAATGTCACAATTCTTGGCGGACCGGTACATCACCGGTTCTGAAATTTATACGGAACTTTCCATTCTTTTGGACTTCACTAGAACTTTTTCAGGATTATTTTGGATTCACTTCATAATATTGTAAGTTCCTCTCACACTATCATCAGTTAAAGAAAAGTTGATTGAAAAGTTTAAATTTGGGTGAACTTGATATAACCTAGATGAAAACATTTCAATAATATTTCAGAATTATTTTCATATTCTAATGTTAGCTATTACTATATGGTACTGATGGTGTACGTATATATTTTGTTACCAAGTGATACGGTGATCAATAAAATGAAGACAGGTAGCATATGAGGTTCCAGTCATAATAGGAAAGTATTGTGGGTTAAAATAATAACAGGTAGCATAATCGGTTACAAAAACAACAGGTAACATAGGTTACAATAGCAATAGGTAGCATGATAGGTTACAATCACAATAGGTAACATGATAGGTTACAATGACAATAGGTAGCATGGCATGTTACAATAACAAACAGGTAGCATGGTCGGTTACATTAACAAACAGGTAGCATAGTCGGTTACAATAGCAAACAGGTAGCATAGTCTGTTACAATAACAAATAGGTAGTATCGTCGGTTACAATATCAAACAGGTAGCATCGTCGGATACAGTAACAACAGGTAGCATAGTCGGCTGCAATAACAATTTACAAACGTCACCAGCTATATTTAGTCTAGATATAAATTCTGCTATAAATACTGGCATGGTAAACAAATAGAATTTCAGCAGCTGGTGACGGTCTATAACAATTTGTCAAGAGTTTCGTTGCGAAGTAACTGATAGAAAAGGAAAGAACCTGTGTAGGAATGATGTAAGATAAAGCATCAAAATAGTGGACGTCCTATAATCCATACTGCGCATGATCTAAAATGAACTAAATCATGAGACAATTAAACAAGCGTTTATAATTATGACAATGGTTGCAGTAGCCCATGTACTTAAGGTTTTGAAGTAGGCTTTTCTAGGAGACATTGCTCTTTTAATTCTTTTTGTTTGCCATATCCTGTTCTCTGATCAAAACTGCAAATTTAATTAAGGAAACAACAAGCAAAATAATATGATCAGCGAATACAAAAACAACTTTGTCCAGTTAATTTAAGATTCCAGTTTATTATACTTCCATCTATATCAGTGAACGATGATTCTGCTATTTGTTTTTAGCTAACCCAAAGAAATAGTTGGGATTATTTTTAATCCTTTTTAGCTTTGTCATCGGATGTGTTTGCGCTGACTTTGTGCCAACACTTGTTCCTCGGCCTGCCCTTGTCAAACCTTGTATACCAAGTGTTGTTAATATCACCTTTTATCCCCAGTGTTGCTAATATTATATTCATGGCTGTAAAAATAGCAGCAATTGTTACACATTTTATTTAAATAGTCGTTTAAACTTTTCGCTTAATTGTTAATTCATTCTAACGTTGAGATTTAGCTTGCTGATATTTTATCTAAAGTTTTATTTTTCTGAATCTGTTTACTCTCCAGCTATTTGCATTGCTTTTCTCTGTGTATTATGCAGCGGTTCTTGTAACGTTTCTTTTTAGTCGCACCTGTTTCTTTGCTGATATCCCCTGGTAACTCTGCTATCTGTATTTCATGCATATCAACGTTTGATTTCATTCATATCATTTAGAGTCAGCTACTTTTACTGCATCTGCTAAGTCTGTAATTATCTTTTTTCTTGCAGCATATATAAAATTTAAGATGGTTTCAGTTTTAATTTTTAGATGGTATTCATCTATTACAATCTCTTTTTCTCTTACTTAATGTTCAAATGATTCCTTTCTGTTAATTACTCAGTCACGTTCATCTGCTGCCTTTGTTGAACAGCAGACTCTGGAGGTTGTTGAAAAGTGTATATCTACAGGTTAATGATTTAGTAGATTTATTTTAATTAATTCTTTTATCCAGCTTAACGTTCTGAGAAAGTCATTCCAACTCTTTGTGCAACTATCAAAATTATTATAGCTTCTTATATTTTTTTGGCATGTTCCTAATCTATACCTACATCTTGGTGATACAAAATTCCTTTTTAGTGTTTAATTGAAAATCTGTGTTTAACTTGTGTTCTACAAAAATTTTAAATTGACCAATAACACATATAGAAGTAGGATCTTGCTAGGAGTTTCAGATCCTTTGATAGTATTCTTGAACTGGAACAATAATTTAAAATGATAGTGATTTCAGACAAGAACATGTTATTATTGTGATACATCAAAAGACTGTTAGCACATGATCCCAACTGAGGCCATTGGTACATTACTACGTTCGATACTACAGGCACATCGACACCTTCACTTTGGATTTCAGTTGAAAATTTATACATTTGGACTTGTGATAAATGTTTTATGACATTTGGCATTTAAATCGCAATACTGTCTATTCTTTTTAACTTTTCACATTGTATTGTAGGAAAATAAATTGTCTTTATTTTTACAAACTTGGTGGTTTTCGTTCTTCTCTGTTACTTAGTAAAAGGCCATAGAGTCGTAACAATCTGGATCATGAAAATGACTATCAAATTCTATGTCGCCAGGTTCTGCCGTTTTAAGCTATTTAAATGGATCAAAAACAGCTTGATTTTTTTAGAAGCTAAAAATAATGCGTAAATAGCAAAGCTGTCAATCACAGTGACTATGGAATACAATGCTGGGAACAAGCAGGACTTAAGAACTATTATAGCAAATTTAACATACCAGGAACTAACTTGACACACTTTATCCGACAGGGAGTTGGGAAAAAATGGACAGAAAACAATTAAGAAAACATATTAAATTTTTTTAAATTCTTGTTCAGCTTAAATGCCAGTCATTTTCAGATATAGCAATACAGGGAGTGTCATCTCCGATGAGCACATGTCATTTAATTGATAATTTACGCAAATTACAGGCTGAATTGAACGACGATCATGTAACTTTAATAAAAAATAAAAACATTTTACACGTTTTCTGTCATTTTCGTTAGAATTGCCAATTTCGTTTTTGAGTGCAAGTTTAATAACTTTCAAAGACATACATTTAAAAAGCCGAAAAGTGAGAGTAACGAAGCAGACCAACTACAGCAAGTTAGCGAAAACAAAAACAGAACACAGAGAAGGTAAACACTGAATATAATAATAGGCACATGTGTACAGGATGTTATGTAATCCTTGGATTTGTTCATTAAATAGTTGAAGGCGATGTAAAAACGGTCGTTATAACAATTATATCATTTTACCACATAGTTAACCATTTGATAAACGAAATAAAAGACAAACTGAGCGAGTCAAGTGAATACATTAAGAATCTATTTAATCCTCTATTTATTGCTCTTCTATTTCTTTCTGTGATGCCACTTGATAACTTTTATACATGTTTTCACCTGCTCTCACGTATTTTGTGTTTGATCAATGAAAGCATTTTTGGTCTGTTGTTCTAGATCAGTGAAAGCATTTTGTTCTGTTGATCTGGATGGAAAAATCGAAAGATACACCAAGAACAGTATGATCGACGTCTATATTTTATATCAATACCTTCATTTTCATAAAATGTAACTATTTTTGGTGAAGTTCAACTGATGGGACACCATTATTATTTAAAATTCCATCAGATTTTAATTCCTTCACTGCATTCAAAATTCTATGTCTTGGTAAGTGAGACATTGTATGTTTATCATCTGTTATGACTCTATGGTCTTAAACTAAGTAACAGAAAGGAGCGAGAACCAACAAGTTTTGTAAAATTTCAACAAATAATTAATATCCCTAGAATACAAAGTAAACATTTAAAAATTACTTACAGTATTGTGAATTAAATGCGAAATAGTCCTAAAAGTTTTATCCCAAGTCCAAAGTCCAAATGTGTGGAATTCCAAACGAATTTCAGTGGTGATCCAAATTAATTCCAATAATGAATGTTCTGATGTGCCCATAGTCTCTAACTTGTCAAAGACCTGGAACGTGAGATGTGTTAACGGTCTTGATGTAACATAATAATATAATCCAACAGGTTCTTGAATGAATTCTCAATAAATCCAAAATAATGATTTAATCCAAAAATATACTACAGCACTTTGTAATTACAGTCAATAATAATTTGAATAAATAAATCCACCCAAATTAAAAACTATGCACAACAATAAGACTGATTCCGCTTCGGATGTCAAGATAAGAATGAGCAAATTTGAAGCAAACAACATTAATATAAAAAGCTAGATACTATAACAGAACCAGGATGTATGTGGGCCAGTCTCCATTCTAAAACATTCTAAGCTTTCAGCAAGATCGGGAATTTCCAAGTGACAAACTAATGTTCTAAGCTGTGATACAAGCAAACATGTTTACTTATGTATTATGTTGTTTACAAAATAAATATCACTAGTCAGGTAGACCCCTAACTTGGTTTGGGACAAAGGTCTGTTACAAATACTGATATACATAGCATATAATCATGGAGAAAAACCAATAAACAATACAAATTAAATATACATAACATGTGGTACGTTTGATTGAGGTACTTGTTTAAATCTTCTCTATTCCTTTACCTCCAATTTGAAAAATAATTGTTACAATTATGTCTCCAAATTTTGGTATGACCTATATCAAGGCTTACAATAGCTGCGTTTTATGTACTCTGTATTGACCTTTTTATGTTGTATTTTGAACATGTCTTGGTCGTCATATGTTGTAGACAATATTAAAAATGAATCTGTACTACAAACGTTGTACTGCTTGCGCCTTTTAACGTGTTCTTAAACTTATATCAGATAAAAAAAGTGAAATATTATGATAAATAATTTGTAAGTAGCTTCAAAACCATGATCGCATTAACAAGAACTTTGTTCGCTTTGCTTATTTGACTTTATTGTAAAATAAATTAAGTGCGAATGAAAGTAAAGAAAAGTCCTAGGTCAACATTAAATTGAACTTGAAAGACACGTGAGAAAACAATGGCAACGATTTAAAAAGGCCAATGGAAAAAATCAAAACAAGAGCAATGACGTGTTAAATTAAAAGAAGTCAATAGGAAACAAGTACCTTAATCATAGTTTTTATGTATATTTAATTTGCATTGTTTGTTAGGTTTTTTTTTTTTTTTTTTTTTTAAAATCGTTTTATCTCATTACATGTTATTGTAATGTAACATTGTATGTTGGACTTGACCTTGTCCACAACTGAGTTCATTTCTGCTTGATCAGAATTGACTTTTGTCTCCAAACAACTAATACATAGCTAAATTATTCTCTATGTGTATGGGTTTAAAATCAGATTTATTATTAATAGAAGTAAATGTGTTTATTTGGGTCTAGGTCTAGGTTTTGGAATTTTCTTAGTGTATTTGACATAGTTCAGGTTCTGGTTTCTAATAATAACTAATATTCTTATTTTGTAAACAACATAATCATTCTAGAAGGTTATTTTACATTAGGTAATAGGTTGGGTTTTTTTAATAGAAAAGGCTAATTGTGACCTGAGGTCAAGTAGAGAACTATATAATCTTGTAACTGAGAGGATTTTTCAGTCGTGCTTTAAGATCTAGCACTTTGAAGTTGTATTATATGTTGTGTCCAGTTGGGCTGGAATTTATTTTCTTCAAATTTATTGAATTCAAGTGATTATTTTCTCTGGAAATACAAACGTCCTCTGATGAAATTCTTGGATAAAGAAATTCACTTGAATTTTTGCTGAATTCAAACCTGGAATTATATTACTGTGATTCAACAAAAGACTGTTGACACATACACACTCTACAAGCTACCACAGACACATCATCGCCTTCGGTTCTGGATTTATTTTGGACTTATACTGAATTTTATTCAGGACTTTAAATTATTAGGACTCGTGTCTATAATTCTAGGATTATTTTAGGATTTAAGTCTCAATATCGTAAAGTCTTCTTTTTCATTTTCACTTTGTTTTCCAGGGAAATAAATTAATTGTGGAATTTTACAAAGCTTGTTGCTTTTCGCTCTTTTCTGTTACTTATTTAAAGAATATAGACTCGCAACATATATGTATTACTTTAAATGCGGTATAGTTGTTGTATTAGGTTTCGCATTTATGTATTCAGAAGAAAACCTTTTTCAAACAAAACTGTTGCATTGGATAAACATTTTTATATCTATTAGCATCGGGAATACATTCTGAAATAATAAGTTACAATTGGTATATCATAAGAACATAACGTTACAATCGGTATGCCCCCCCCCCAAAAAAAAAAAAACAGCAAGTTACTAAAGGTATGCTGAAAGAAAAGCATGTTACGATTGGTACGTCATAAGAACATAAAATTACAATTGGTATGCCGAAAGAACAGCAAGTTACAAGAGGTATGCCAAAAGAACATCAAACTACAAAAAGTATCCCAAAAGAATAAGTTACAGTCGATATGCCAAAGAAAGAGTAAGACTATGTATGCCAAAAGAAGAGAGAATACATTTTGAGACGGTTGCTATGTATATTTGATTTGCTTTGTTTGCTAGTTTTATTTTAATAATTTGCTATTTCATTACATGCTATTGTAATGTAACATTGTATGCTGGACTTGACTTTCTCCAAAACTGAGTTCATTTCTGCTTGACCTGAATTTACTTTATTCTGTAAACAACCAATACATAACTAAATTATTCTCTATGTGTATGGGTTTAAAATCAGTATTACTATTAATAGAAGTAAATATGTTTATTAGGGTCTAAGTTTTGGAATTTCCTTAGTGTATTTCACATAGGCCAGGTTATGGTGTTTATTTTGTAAACATCAGGATCATTCTAGAAGGTTATTATCCATTAGGTAATAGTTTTTTTTTAGAAAAGGCTGGTTGTGACGTGAGGTCAAGTAGAGAACTGTATAATCTTGTATGCGAGAGGATTTTTAAGTCGTGCTTTACGATCTAGCACTTTTAGGTTGTATTATATGTTGTGTCCACTTGGGCTGGAATTTATTTTCTTCAAAAGAGAAATTCATTGGAATTGATAGTGAATTCAAACCTGGAATTCTAGTATTGTGATTCAACAAAAGACAGTTGACACATCAGCACTCTACTAGCTCTAACAGACACATCAACACCTTCAGTTTAGGAGTTAATTTGGACTTCTACTAAATTTTATTCAGGACTTTAAATTATTAGAACTTGTGTCTGTAATTCTAGGATTATTTTGGGATTTAAGTCGCTATACCGTAAGTTCTTTTTTCTCATTTTCACTTTGAATTCTAGGAAAATAAATTATTTGTTGAATATTACAAAACTTTATGCCTTTAACTCTTTTCTTTTACTTATTTTAAGAGCATAGACTCGTATCACGGTGTGGAAAATTTCAATAAATAGTAAGTGAGAAAAATACCAAAATTAACAAAGCATTAAATTTAGCACTTATAGTTGGGGACATCCTTAAAAGGAAGATGCTTAAAATGTTCATATTTTCACCGTCAAACATAGATATCAAAGAGGTAATTATGTTAATTGTTCCTATTTCATTATCTTGGTTTACATCTGATTTTTTATTAGAACAAGATATTCTTCACTTTATACTAGTGTAACAACAAAGGAAGTGCCATTGGACCTAGGGACGATCAATAAATGTTTAATTATAAAATCTAAATCAAAGAATGCACGCACAACTCTTGTAATTGCTATCCAACGCTTTTTAAAAGCACTATTCCTATGCTTAAGCTATAAATTCCTTGCATCTAGATGGAAGAGAACATATCAAATCCACCACTATTGTATCCAATATTTCCACCTACTAATAGCGGAATTAAATATAGGTTGCAAAAGATCAAGGAAGCTAAAAGGGATTTGATTTAAAGAAAATAAACATTATAAAGGTATTAGACGAAAGTATAAAAATTAATACTTTAAAACTTTGGGCCGAGGTTAGGATGGTAGCAGCTTTTGGATTGAACGATTATAGAAGCTACTTCTAGTTTTGGTATCGCAGGAATAGCAACAATGTCCTTGTTTTATATCCCTTTGTTGCTAAACGTTTCAAAGGAAAGCTAGTATATAGTAAAGTTTTAAAAACACTGAGCTTGAAATCTAGAATATAGTAAAGTTTTAAAAACACTGAGCTTGTAAAGTCTGCTGTAAATAAGTTATACAATATTGATGGAATGGTGAGTAAAATACTAAGCAATAACGAAATAAGTCACGAGGAATTTAATCTGACATACAATTAGATATCAAAATGCAAATAGGAAAAATAGGTTGGTATTACAGAAAGCCAAAATACTAACGAGCAATGCAACCCAAATTGTCAGAAGATGGATAGAATAAAAGAAAAAGAGCTTTTAAGAGAAAATTTACAGCAAACAGAAAATTTGTTTAAATGGTTGAAGGAACAAATTGAACCCAAAAATATGCATATATTGTTTCTGAAATGCTACCTAATTTAATTGTAGAGTTTTGTGACCATAGAACTCAAACTGGAGAATGAAATAAAGTTTACGATTCCAGTTAGTGACATAGCTAGTAAATGATCCATTTAGTTACAGAGAATATATAATGTAGTTGGCTATAACCACACCTCATAGGACACTAAAACAATTTATTCTATTACATTATTCTATTACATCAACGAATAAAATGAAGCAAAACCCGTTTCACGTCCATGTCGATTTTATAACTTTCAAATGTACATCGACAAAGTCAAAGGTGGAATTACGGCTAATAAAGAAAAGATTTATATTAAGCTTTCAAAACACAATTCAAAAGTTTGAAAACTAATCGCAATAAATACACAGTCTACACAAATAAATACATTGATAAAAATTCCATACGCACAGGTATATGCAGTTTTCTGAAACCGAGAACTAATACACGTTTTTGAAGACCAGATCAGTAACATCAAAAATATCATCAGTGGCACTTACTCATATTTGCTAGAGTAATTCTCATTAAAATATTTATCACGGTGATTTAATTTCATATTATGAAAATAATCCATGTATACAATTGGAAAGAACCGTGAAAAGATTGAATATCGGCATTAATGACGAAAAAGAGAAAGTTATAGATATTTAAGGTATGACAATAACGTATGGATTTCACGTTAAACAAATATAATGACTAACATGATGGGATGAAAAATCTGTAAGAGGCCCTAGTGACTTTGGTTTTAAGTCTCTGGAGAAAATATACACATGATGCACTAAGTCTCTGGAGAAAATATATACATGACGCACTAAGCCAATCAAAAAACACTTATTTAAATTTAAATAACTCTAGTATTACAAATTCTGAAGACCCAGTAAAAAGCTGTAGCGTCTAGTAAAATGCATGTAGAATATATATATGTGTGTGTGTCTGTGTGTGTCTGTGTGTCTGTGTATGTCTGTGTAAACCTTTGGAAAATAACTATTTGAAAGATATTAAAACAGTGGATTTCGGGGGGAGGGGGGATTGGAAGGAGAAAGAGAGACCTAGAGAAGTACCGAAATACAACAGTAGCTAAAAGCCATTGAGTGAAGGACAGACAACGAGGTAATGCCTTAGAAACGAACTTGAAAGAAATTAAAGTCAATAAGATTACGATAATAAAAAGACGAGAAAAGGTAGAACGATGATGAGAGTTGATGACTTTAAAAGTGTCATTAAGCTGGAAGATAAACTAACTGCTAACGCGGAGTTCCATAAAAAGTATGATGTCACATTAATAACTAAAAATGATGGATGAAAATAAAATAAACTTGAGTAAAGATTAGATCTATTAGAACTACTTGTGATTTATCCATTAATGAATTTGGTGTCAAGATCACTCCTTTATTAACTCTTAAGGAGGATGCAACAATGAAGAAAAGACTGACATTCAGCTTTCAAAACACAATTCTAATGTTTGAAAACTAATCACAATAAATACACAGTCTACACAGATAAGTACAACCCTACATTGCTAAGAATTCCCTGCGCACATGCTATACATTAGAGGACTGGACAATCATTTTTGCTGTAGTATTGACAAATTAGATAAAATGGTGAAACAATTAAGAAAAGACTTTAATTAATGAGAACAAAATATTGCATCAGAAACAGATGCTTTCAGAAAAAGATCATGATAAACAACCAATATTGGTTTAAAAGATGCAGCATTGAGAAGTGATACAGATAAATCAGAAATAGAAGGAAACTTTTGAGACATTTAAAACTAAATTGAACACAGATGTTAGTTTTACCTAACACTGAAATAAGTACTACAAATAACAAAAAGGAAGACTGTTTAATAAATATTAAAACAGATACAATTAATTAAATAAAGAAAAAAATATATGGATATGCATTTTTATTTCACAATATATCAAGGGCTTTTTCCTATTTTAGTTGATGTAAGAAATAGACTACATATCTTATATAGATTTGTAGAGTTGGATATGGCGATACATACTGTTAATTAACCTCATTCTCTGGTTTCACTATAGGATTAAATGATCATGGTTGAGTATTTATCGATGTGTAAATTTAACCTAATCACTCACAAAGTAAATAAAGTCCGAAGACTTTATGTTAACTTTATGTTTATGTTGAGCCAGTAAACCAGGTTCTACCTACATTCATGGCGACTTCCATGTCTCAGAAAGCAATGGTCCCTGGGAGTTCTGGTACAAAAGAGCTGCTAGGCCATGGTTCAGTAAAGCTGTTGCACGATGAAATAGGCTCGGTGGACGCCAGCCGCGTCGCGCCACATGCGAATGTCACGCCTAACTCGAAGCTGCGACGTGGCCCCCATGAAATATCACTATGAGTCTTCCTGCAGCAGCTTAGGTGACTGAATCCGTCCCCATTTTGTAGGTCCCTGTCAGCGGGACGGCAATCTCGGTAGCCTCTTTGCTTATTAAGGGCTCGGCCGCCTGTCAGGGCTGAAGACGCCCACCACGGCGGGTACGCACTTGTAAACGCGCAATCCTACCCGTCGATTTGGCTCGAGACGTTAAAAATCGCGTATAGGACTATGCACAACGAAAGCTTTTCCTTGATCCCGCCCTAAACGAGGCTGTGGCCGAGCCATTCGCCGATAACGAGTACCCGGATAGCCTTTAGTTCATGGATCAGTTTCACGTCAGTCTTGTGATTTTCCCAGATGTCGCTGTATTGTGAGTATGATAGCTCATGCTGGTAGCACGCAACGTCCACTCTGTTGATGAACACTTCGCAGGCCTGGAGTTCCTAAGTTCCGGATTTGCAGGATTCGTAGTGTGGCAGATGCTTTTCCACGAAATACTATCTCCAAGACAGCTCTTGAAGTTTTCCGAGGTTTCTCCGCGATTTCTCTGCCCGCTTTAATACCTTGGCGTCCCTAACGAATGTGAAATTTTTAGCACCGCTCAGACGTAGGCCCACAGAAGGGTGCGTGCGCCGTAGGCTATGACCACTACGAGGAGGTCGCCAAATGTTCGGTCTTTCGCCGGCAACGGAGACAGCATGTAAACATTTTGGAGGATGCAACAGGCGTTCAATAAGTCTGTAGTCGTTAATTTTTCATCCACGTAGGGTATTGCAAAGCCTCGGCATCATTAGTCCCTCCTGCAGGACAGCATTCGCTTTCTGATGGCAGACCACATAGGCAGAGGCAGGACCCAGCTGTTGCTGAACCAACTGGCACACTGGATCATGTGCGATCTTCTGTACGTGGTTACCCCAACGCGGACCACTAAGCGTGCTACGACGTGTTTTAGCAGATTAGAGATGCAACCGTCCGCTAGAAGATCGCGCTGCTGTGAGCGGTCAGATTATAAAAGAGAAGGTCTACGCCGTAGAAGACCTGGTAACTTTCTTTTCCAGCGTCCACTAAGCCCTGGGGCAAGACTAACTTGATGGAGACAATGAAGTGATACTAGAGGGGCAAAATAATCCCACTAGCCTCTGTAGCCGTGGGATGAACAAAACTACCAACTACTGCGATACTCACACAATAGTTATATGCGATAACGCCAATATTATAGTCCTCTTTTAACGTCCATGCCACATAGTGTGCCGCCGATATTGACTGGCGCTAGTTTCACCTCTATGTTACCGAGGCAACTGCAGTGTCACACAGTTTCACCAGCAGGTGCCATGCAATATTTTGGGCTCGCCTGGAACGCGTGTGGATATGTAATTAGAGCGAGCCTGTGTTCGACAATCTTGTGGAAATTTGTTCCATCTCCCGTAACTTTTCGCAACTAACCACAACCAGCCAGCAACTTACTGCAACCTGTCGACATCTAACTCACAATTTGCCTCAACATAGCTCAGCCTGCCTGCAAGCAACATGTTACGATGCCGGTTACGAAAATGACAAGCGTGGACACCAAGATACGCTTGCTACAGAGGGAAATGGCCGCGCGCAGCGCGTTACGCAACAAGATCGTCGTCATGCAGCATGAGCAACAAGAGACGGTCTTCGAGGCTAAAACAAAGTTCGCACCCGTCGTAAAGCCTGTTACAGCCACCATGATGGCCGCTTATAAAACCCGTGAGGAGGTCAAGGGTGTAAAGTGGACCGTCAATGAGTGGGGCAGGAAACCCTCAAAACTATAGAATATCCACATCTATCCTGGCGGAACTCCGGCCCGCGTACATGTGAAGAGTTCCCACCAAGGAAAAGAAGATACTGCGATTACATCATACGTTGACCAAGTGGATGTTGTAGCCTCACTTTGCGTTGTAACGACCTCCCTGAATATGAAAGATAATAAGATAGGTATGGGAGAACCAATCACTCCGTAAGATGCGGCTACAAAGACTTCTGTCGACGGGACTGTGCGCCTTACCAACGTTTCCGTCTTTTGAACTTCGGTGGCTAGTTTTCCAACGACGTCTAAAGGTATTAGGCCTCATCTTAAGTACTTTAGAGGAAGCCTCAACACGGCAACTGTTAATAGACCCTATGTTTCCTTGCACAGAGAGAGTGTGGGGATTGAGCTTGCCATATACCGCTTTACGTTGGTGGGTGGCTTTATTTGGATGTGTGTGTGTGTGTGTGTGTGTGTGTGTGTGTGTGTGTGTGTGTGTGCGTGCGTGCGTGCGTGCGTGCGTGCGTGCGTGCGTGCGTGCGTGCGTGCGTGCGTGCGTGTGGAAGGGCTCCTGGTAATGAGTTCGCCAAGTGAGCAACAATCCTAAGGGTGAACCTTAGCACCGTCGATTGTGATGGCTTTAGTAACCTATCCAGTTTTGTATGTATCATCGAGCACGTCCACATATTCCATAAAATCTTATTCTGGGATGCTAAAGAAGAGTTGATCCAAAACGCCTGTCGATGGTAGGGCGGTGGATATTCCCATAGCGTGAGGTACGGACCGTTAGCCCAGTCATATCTGGTTAGATTCCTTTAGCCTAGGTGAGTCAGATAGATGTTGACGGCGATTAGAAACAGACGGACTCCAGATGACGGACTTAATCATTGGTCTCGTCGTCAGAGCCGTTGGTTACTTTACCCTCTATCATCGTCTGAGGACTCCTCTTCCAGACTGCCTCTGGACCCCATTCGATACAGATTGATAACGCTCATGGTTTATGATGATATTCCATAATTTCACCCCGTCTTTAATTGGGCTTGTAGTCTGGTAGTGGTTGGCTATCTACTTCTTCCTATGACCGCCATCCTCTTCAACCCAACCCAACCCCCCTTAAACACGGCTCTTACTATACCTAATATGACCGCCATTCTCCTATACCCCACCAATACCTGACAGAGTCTAGTAAAAGCTCCGTGACTTAGCTGAACGTGGCGCAACATGGTGCTATTTTACAACTGATGGGGGGGGGGTGTATCGTTTGGTGTAGGCTGTTATTTTTATAAATATTTTTTGGGTAGGATATTGATTATCGACAATGAAAATAACGCTGTTTGAGCCTGAACTAGAAAGGATGCGGTCTAAGATGAAAATTATCGTGGGTGGACTGGTGTTGGATTTTTTAATTTTTTACTCTTTGTCCATTGGGGAGGGGGTGAATTTTGAAATACAATTATAATGTTCTTTGTTGCCTGATGTACGACGAATTATACGAACACTACTATTAGAGTAGTTAGGAAATGTCAAGATAAGTTTTTAATGAAAAGATTGATAAATGAAACCAGTGTTATCGTAGACAGTAATAGTAATCAAATGGGTGGATGTACAGTGATAAAATAAATGATGCAGTACAGGGTATATTCTACAACAAGCCACTGCGGGATTTAGTGGAAGCAATCAATTGCAGCTACAATATACAAGCACAGTTTTTAGTTTCGTGATGTAGATGCATGAGGTTTTTGCCTGGAAAGGTTCGATATGCTAGATAATATAGTTCATCTATTCAATACATTTAAACGTTTAATCATGACATTATACCTTGTTCTTAGGGAAGTGCTATACTTCTCGTCGGGTGTCCATTTCTATTTAGGATAAGCAGCTCTAACACGACATGATCAATTTTCATCAGCTGAGAACCAATCGTTTAATCTTAAACCTACGATAGTTGTACTGGAGGCGTGGAAAGCACGTGACTTGTGCTCATTCGCTGTTGAAGAGATCCATAACGAGTCTGTATTGTAACGAATCGTTTAATTGGAGGAATATTTTTACCAGTCGGATAGCATCATTAAAAAACGATGGGCAACTGTCTGCTGAACTTTTCAAACGACTGCTTTCAAAATGGATCAACTCTCAACGCTCAAGAGCTTCAGCACTTTGATCATAGACTATTAGCATTCCTCTGGCCTTAATGAATGAATTAATACGAATAGGCTACAACATGACATGACTAAGGGAGTTTCCGTGCGATGTTTAATATTACATTCTATCGTCTAAGCAATTATGACGTCATCGTTATTTTTAAATAAATAAATTTGACCTTGCCTTAATACAGCTGATTCTCGACAGAAAACATACATACATACATACATACATACATACATACATACATACGAGTCATGTATTCTTCAGTCAGCACAAACGGCAAAATCTCTCCATGAGTTAAAATGAGCGAGTCAACCCAAAGCCTCTAACGACCTGATTATATGCCAGCTATGTAAGTATGTATGTATGTATGTATGTATGTATGTATGTGTGTATATGTATGTGTGTATGTATGTGTGTATGTATGTGTGTATGTATGTGTGTATATGTATGTGTGTGTATGTGTGTATGTATGTTTGTGTGTATGTGTGTGTGTGCGTGCGTGTATGTATGTATGTATGTATGTATGTATGTATGTATGTATGTATGTATGTGTGTGTGTGTGAGTGTGTGCGTGCGTGCGTGTATGTATGTATGTTATTAGGATTATATGTATCTTATTAATTTAGTTGGGGGGGGGTTCTTATATCTGGTGTATAGTTTTCGGTTAAAAATCTGTATCGCATTATGAAGTAAATATACTAAATATAATGTCTTTGTATTAGAGTGATAACTTACTTTGCATTAAAGTCTAATCGTCCATATGATATGCATACAAATGTATATATACTACATTGGCCTATCATTTTAAACTCGTAATCCATCTAAAAACTCTCATTAAAATGACATGACACGGAAAAAGTAGATGATGAGATAAAAAAAAAAAAAAATTAAAACAATAAAAGAAGAACAAAACACGTGTCAACAAAATCAGAATATAAGCCTATATACCAATAGCCAGAAAGTAAAAATGATGCATGGATCTTAAGTTACAGTATGACGTCTTTTATGAAAATATTTTAATAGTAATAATGAGTGATCCATAATTTTGGAGCCTATACAGCTAGATATTTATGGAAATAGAAAGAGTAAGATGGTGGAATAAAAGATACATGTTTTGTAAAGGAACGAAGATACGATCATATATTAGCAGTTTGGTAAGATATGATACGTTTTCAGGTACAACGTCATTTTCCGACTATACATCATGCACCCTTTCTGCAATACACCACGTCGACAAGATGGGAACCATTTCAGTGGCGTCACTAGGGTTGGTGTCACTCATGCGGTAACTCATGGTGTCACCCCAATGGACCTCCTTCCCGCACAAAAATTCAAAAATTTTATAGACAGTCATGTGCCGTAACTCGTGGTGTCACCCCCATGGACCTCCTTCCTGCACAAAAATTCAAAAATTTTATAGACAGTCATTTTGGTGTCACTCGCTCTGATGGTGTCACCCGGTGCAATCCGCACCCCTCGCACTCCCCACTCCACTCCAACCCAAGTGACGCCAATAAACCATTTTAATCTAGAAAACATTTCAGAAGACGTAGTGAAAATATCAGCTTTTAGAATTATTCGAGCAACTCGTTTTTTTTTCCAACTAAGTAATCGTATCAGTTTGAGCGATAATGCAGTTGCCCCAAACGGTAGCTACATAATCTAAGAATGGTAAAATACATTTATTATAATACGGTTGTACCCAAATAATCCAAGATTGGTAAAATTTAGTTATTAACATAGGGCTGTACCTTCATAATCTAAGACTGGTAAAGTATAGTTATTGTAACATGGCTGTACCTACATACTGTAAGAATGGCAAAATATAATTACTGAAATAGGGCTGTATCTACATAATCTAAGAGTGGTAAATAATAATAATAATAATAATAATAATAATAATAATAATAATGGTGATGATGATGATGCTACTACTACTACTTCTAATGATACTACTACTACTACTACTACTACTACTACTAATAATAATAATAATAATAATAATAAACTATATTTAACGAGGATAAAACATTTGGTCATGAAAAAAGCACCTGCCATGTGGTCCTCAATTATTTTAACCGGTTATGTTTTAAAAAATAAAATATACTTTACAATAAAATTAAAAATTATCACTTACACACACTCATGTATCCTCACACGCGTACTCACAAATATTTAAAAATGAACGAATATGTGTGACTCTGATGGTCAACAGATACATATATGAACAATATGCTACACACATGTATACACATTTCAGCTTATCCGAAGTCTTATATACATACATTGAATAAAACATACACATATTATTTCTGGACAAAATGATAAAGTTCTCTATTGGGAGGCTTTAATATGTGGTTCCAGCTGTTCAAGAAAGAATTTCTTTAATGATTTTTTAAACAAAGCAAGGGACTTTTGAATAACGTTTCCTCAGGGATAAGGAATTCCATTAGGCAGGTGCTGATACAGTCGATGGACTTTTGTAATGGTTGGTTTTCGACTACCGAATCTGTAGATAGTTGTTAATTGTTAATCGGAGATTACGCTCAGTATTTGATAATCTTTGTTCAATTAGGTGAGATATCTAATCAGGAGAAAGAGCGATTAAAAATTTATATGTAATTGTTCCTTTAAAATAAAGAATACGTTTTGTGTTTTTAACCATTGCTGAAAACAAAACGTTTCAGCGAGTCTTAATAGGAAGTTTCAGAATTATTTGGGCGGAACTTTTCTGTGGTTTGTCGCGTCTAAATATTGGCTGTGTTTCCCCATATGGTATAGCCGTAATCTATCAGTGTATTACATATCCGGAAAAATAAAATTCAAGAGACTGGGGAGGTATAAATATCAGCAGTAATTTTAAGAGAATTAATCTTTTGACTACAAGTGCAGATACGTGATCGATATGTGTATTCCAGCTGAGATGCTGATCGATGTAGATACCAAGAAGTGTTTGATTTTTGACAGTAGACACGTCTAAGCCATTCTGAGTGAGAAGGAAATCCGTGCTGGTCGATAGGCGATGCCTTGTTCAGATTGTCATACATTTCGTTTTAGAGACATTAATATTCATTATGTTTCGTTGACACCAAACTGATACATTCTTGATGTTGATTTGAAGTTTGCTTTCAAAGGAGTCAAGAGATTTACGAGATGAATGCAATGTAGAGTCGTCAGCGAAGAGATCTGTGATAGATTGCACTGGATACAAGGCTAAGTCATTGATAAATAGTAGAAAAAGAAGAGGCCCTAATATAGATCCTTGAGGAACACCGCTTAAAATATTACTTATTCGGACGTATATTTACCCGTGCAAACATCCTGGTGTCTGTTAGGGAGATGCGATGTGAACCGGGCAAATGAGATTGAAGAAAACATGTAGACTGAAAGTTTTTCTGATGAACACCGAATGTCAACCAGAATCGAATATTTGTTTAAAAATCAATGAAGATTGGGCCAGTAAGTTTGCCTCATTAGATCGTTTGTAGCCACTGGTCTTTTCATTTCCTTTATGAATTGCGAATACATTTGCTAATTTCAATGACTCCAGAAATTTGCAGGAAGTGATACTACAGTTAATTACTTCTTTGAACGATTTTGAGATTGATAAAGTCGATATTTTCAGAGTTTTATTGTTATTAGGGGATACTGAATAATAATAATAATAATAATAATAATAATAATAATAATAATAATAATAATAGGACTGTACCTATACAATGTAAGATTGGTCAATCATAATTATTGTAATAGGACTGTACCTAAAATAATCTAAGATTGTTGAAACATAGTTATTGTAATAGAACTGTACCTATATAATCGAAGATTGGTCAAACACAATTATTGTAATAGGACTGTACCTATATAATCAAAGATTGGTAAAATATAGTTATTGTAACAGGACAGTACTTATATAATAACTTCTATAATATAAGATTGGTCAAACTTGGTTATTGCAAAATGGCTGTATCTATGTAATCTAAGATCGGTCAAACATAGTTATTGTAATAGGACTGTACCTATATAATCTAAGATTGGTAAAATATAGTTATTTATAGTTATTTCCAGGGCCGGCCTTATGCCGATTCGACCGATTTGGCCCAATAGGACCCCGAGCTCACAGGGACCACGTACGTTACTAATTTTTGAAAATATATCTATAGACAGAAAGTAATTTTAAATAAAATATATTTAATTCAGTATCATACAAAACTTGTTTAAAAGTTTATTTCCAAATGCAGTGCTCACAGGGGGCCCCGCGCGTAAATCCAGGGGGCCCCGCGTTTGCTAACGCTCTTACTGAATATGACTGTATCGATATCATCTAAGATTGGTAAAGTGTAGTTATTGTAAAATGGCTTAAGAATATTTTCAGGAACGTAAGTAAAAAGTGTTGTCATAAGTACAGTCCGTTTATGCAGTAAATAACCAAACATATTAATTTGGGTAACTCAGTAAAAGATTCTTATAAATGTAAATACCTAACAGTTTTTGAAACGATAGCGAGTTCAATGTCATCGATCGTAAGTTAAAGTACAGGATTTGTTAAAAATTTCTGAGTGAAGTGAAAATATTTTTCTTTTCTTTTTTTGTATATAGATTTATGGTCATTGCTCATTTGCTCATAGCACTTTTGAACAGACTGAATATCGGTCCGAAGATGATAATCGACAACGGATATGGAGCTGGCTGGTTGGTGGATAATTGTATCAACAGAGATCATATCGGAATTATTGTATTTAAGACACATAGACAGATCATTCATAAAGCTTAGGAAAAGAACAGGATGGAGTCTTGTGGAAGGGCACACTTTACTTGTTATCAATCGGTTTCCAATACTAAAACTTTGCGTCAAGTTTATTAGGTACGACTTGTACAAGGAGAGTGTAAGAGCTAAAGCTTATTAGCTGCTAATTTTCTCCAACGAATCTTGTCAGCAACAATATGGAAGGCCTTTTTGAAATATAACGACAACCACAGTGATTATACCTGCGTTAATAAAGGATAGCTATTCGTCTATTAGTTTAGTCAAGGCAATCTGACAGGAAAGGATAGCTATTCGTCTATTAGTTTAGTCAAGGCAATCTGACAGGAGGGACTTTGTCTGAGATATATTATATGTATCGATATAGCTAAATAGGCGTGTAGCAGTGTGTTTCTCAGCTATATTTGAAATGAGGGGTTGGATAGAAATATGTTTATAATTGGATGGGTCATTATAGGGTCTGGCTTTATGAATACGAAAACTTTGTCTTGCTTCACGACAGCAGGGAACACATCAACTTCTAAACAATTGTCGAAGAGAACAATGCCAGACGGAGCTTTAATTTGAACAGAAAAGTTTCAATATTTTTTAACTAATCCCATCATGCGCAGAAGCTTTATTCGTATCAAAACTGACCAGAATTATACAAAATTCAAGAAGAGAAAATCTAGATATTACAATATCAGAAGGTATTTGTTCTGTTTTCAGATCAGACAAAGGTGAAAATAAACGGGTGGAAATAACATCTTCATTCAGGCGTCTGTTGACAAATAGGAAAAATTAATTCATCAATTTGCATATTTGTCTTCATGATATACAATTTAATTATTACAGTAATCTCAAGACGGACGGAGTAAGAATTTGCTGAGTTAATATCTTTGAAATGCTTGCAGTGAGTTTTGTGTCCATTCTACTGAAACTAAACTCAAAGAATATTTGCTCTTACATTCTCTGATGAGAGCCGTTGTCGTGTTTCGCCCAGTTCTATAATTCTGCCAATCTTAATTTTGGCGGTAGAAGTTATGAAGTTTACTAACCAGTTTTATATCATTGTTGTACCAGTCTGGTTGTGTGAGTCTTTTTTGCATGCAAAGGCTTGGGAAAAATATTGGCGCCTTCTCTGAAACACAACATGGTTGAACATACTTATGTTGTTTTTCAAAACAAATTCATCAAGCTTACTTATCACCTTCTTTTCTGAAAATTAACCACCAAGTCAGTATTAAATATTGCGTAATACAGATAAAACAAATGGTGCAAGTTTGTATGTATGTATGTATGTATGTATGTATGTATGTATGTATGTATGTTGGAGCTTTCACAACAAATATCTTTTTTTGTGGGGGGTAGCTCCAATTTTAAAGCTGGCATATTTTTGTTTAAGTAATAAGTCTGAGCGGAAAATGCGACAGAGTTTGTGCGATTAGAAAAGATTTGCCTAAACAAATGAGGCGGACAGTGCTTAGAGCAAATAGTGATACCATTAATTGTAACCGTAATATCTTCTATATTCCTTCCATTAAAATTAAATGTCGCCATCAAGAGAGATAAATTAATCCAGCTCAATAATCCCATAATCCCATGTTTGTTTGCTTGATTTTTGCTTCTTTATTTATTTTAAACTTGGATTAAGACATAAGACCTTAAAGCCTTTGTTTATAAAACAAAATGACTCCTGCACATGCTTTGCTATACTTCTTTTCGTGCTGTCACGCGGCCCGCATGTTCGAATAATCGACGGATCACGTGTAGTCTAATTTTGACCAAAGGGACACTGAGACGTTTGTTGAGCGCAAAGCAGGCTCTTCACGCAGAAG
>JAECUM010002977.1:0-73329 GCA_016617855.1 Megalonaias nervosa | reverse complement strand
TTTACTGGATTTGATATTGTCCAGAATTGAGTTTAGTTCTGTTTGACCTGACTGTTTTTTTTTTAAATTTCACTGATAAACACCTAATAATAGAAACACTGTATCAAGTTTCTGACCTTGTTTCAGAGTCAGTGACAGTTTTGGTAAACAACTCTCTTTAAAATTTCTTTTCTATTCTTTCTCAGAGTAAGAATCATTAAGTTAAGTCAAGACCATACCTAGAGTACGTGATATGAAACATGTGTTTATTGTTACAAACTTCTACTTTTTCTAGAAGATTGACCCTCATCCTGGAATCTCTTTTGTGTCTTAAATTAAAGTATAACTGTTGTCTTTATAGAAGATTGGCAGTCGGGCTCCAAACAATTGACACGTTAAGTTCTTATTAATGTTGCGACCAGTTTGAGTTGAATTTTTTTATTTTATGAATTTCAAGTAATTCTTTTCCCTGGAAATACATAAGGGATCCTACAAAATTCTTGGATAAAGACATTTATTGAAATTTATATGGAATTCAAAACTGGAATAATATTTTCTGATTCAACAAGGAACTGTTGACATAACAGTACTTTGCAGACTGCAGCAGACGTCGTCGCCTTCCATTTTGGATTTCATCGGTAATCGAACTCAGATTCAATCAGGACTTTTAATACTAGGACTTCTATTTTGTAATTGTTGGATTATCTTTAGATTTGATTCGCAAAACCGTAAGTTCTTTTTTTTATTTTTCACTTGGTATTCTAGGGAAATAAATTATTTGTTAAATTTTACAAAGCTTGTTGTCTTCACTCTTTTCTGTTACTTATTGTAATTGCCTAGACTCGTAACTATATATATATATATATATATATATATATATATATATATATATATATATATATATATATATATATACTGTTGGCAACCCGAAACCCCCGATTATAGATATTAGGATTCATCAGTTAAAACGAGGCAGATTTTTTCAGACTTTTGTACAAAGTAATAAAGTAGCATTAAACGATTAATTCTGTACTTCAACGTTTCCTTTTGCTTAACGGTTTGTGACCTATGTGACTGTTTCATTATCTACTTTGTCAGTCCAAGATTTACTGACCCAGTTAATCAGTTGATGTAAAATGTCATTCTCGGGTCAGTGTTATTTATGTGGCATGTGACGACTGAGAACGTAAGATTCACCCTCCACGGAAGGGTCCATAACACTGGTTGAGGTTAGGTACCAAACATGATTTTCATTTGCGAATTGAGCTTATAGAATAATTTGGATTGAGACCACAATCTATTGCAGCCGTGTCAACATCCAGACTTGCTGTAAGTAGACCTCCAATACTGAATCCAATTGACAGAAAGTATACCCAGCATTAACGAAACTCCCGAATCTGAATATGCAGTCAGATTAATCTATTTAGATTATGTTTTTACTGGCCACCTGAGTTAAGATAGGAAACGATTAACGTTGTCATTGCAGTGCATGAGTTCATTCATCACCGAACTGGTTGAGTACCCATCATTGAAATAGCGACACATGACACCCATGTACAGCATAAATCATGAATATATGCATTTGAAATCCTTTCAGGTTTAAACAGGTTGTGGCCCATGTGCTAGAATAACGAGTTGCATTAATATCAATCAATCCAAAATACAAAAATATGCTGTCATACAAATAACAGAGACCAGCTTTTGAACTTGCATAATAACAATTGATCGGAGTATTGAAGACCAATCACGTGTCTCCAGTTACTGAGATCTGATGCTGTTTCGTGACAGTTTCGAATCACAGGGGATTTTATCAAAAAGGCAATACGCAAACTTGATTACAATTATCTATACGTGGACTTGTAATGGGTTAAAAACAATATAGTCACAATAATAACTTAAAAATTTTATACGAAACCAGATCATATCTTGCCGGGGTCAGAAGGTGCAACACGTTCTTAATTTATGCATCTATTCAGCGAATACCGGTTTTGCGACTTAATGTTCAAGACCGTTGACATAGGCTATGTAAGGGAAAACCGATATTCTAGAGTCGTTGCATTTAAACCTGCACAGGTATCACTAGGGATGTAATCCTAACCCGTTTTCAAGTAAAGCCGTGAGCAAAATGAATGGCTGCATGGTGAATTTGATACTAATTTTTCAATAAGGTCACTTTGTTTTAAATTAACGTATTTGTCATATGTATGCGAACTTGCCTTCAATGCATTTGACTCAAAGCTCATTGTCAATCGTCATATAAAGTCCCATACTGATTATTAATCATACTTGAACGTTTCATTTGGTAATGTGATACTTGCTTTAAATGAAAACTTATCTGAGTTTATGTCTTCAAAATCAACGGCTTTATATATGCATCAAAAGGTTTTATAAACCAAAACTTTTATAATAGGAACTTATATCTGGATGGCAATTACAAACATCCCCAGAAGAGACTTCCAATAGAGAGAAGACACAATGGCTTATCGTGCGTAGTCTAGTATGTATGTATGTATGTATGTATGTATGTATGTGAAGGATTTAAAAGCACGCCATCATAACGCATTTTGCATAGTGTCAGTTAAAAGTTCAGTGAGATGGTGACGACTGAGAGACACTCCAGATGTCCTTAAACATTCGAGCTGAGCTGTTAGAATGATTTTGTTGATACCTCTTCCAGCTTATTGTATGGAGAAATGGAAGATGAACAACCAGAGCAATGCAGCCTGGCCTACGCCGCGGTCAATGTTGCCACCGTCTGGACCCTCGACACGAAGGATCTTTTGCAATACTGTACATAATAATAATAATACCCATGTACACTACTCTATTAATGCCCAACTACAAAATAAGAATACCCATTTACACTATGTACAATTGAAAAGTAAACTCCACCAGTACTGTGTTTATTAAAAAAATGACTTGATTGCGGACTGTCCTGCGTTTATTCGGCAGACCAAATTTTTCTGCCGAAAGGGTCGTCTGAAGGACTTTGAGGTAATTAATAAGTAATTCTTTTCGTTAAATAAATCGTCCAACGAATAAGGTGTGGAAAATTTGAGGGACAAGGAGCGAGAGATTCGGCTACATTGAAAAGGGAGATAGTCTCGGAAAAGCACAAGGAAAAAATAGCTCCATACCTGTACACCAACTAGAGGGAAAAGACAAAGCACAGCAAAGTTACGGTTGAGGACCAGAAGAGGTTGGACAGTGAGAGAGAGAGATAGAGAGAGAGAGAGGGGGGGGGGAGAAGAAATACGACAACGCTGACTTGTCACCAACAATGATTTGGATAGGACTGGAAGTAGCCAGGTTATGCAGATATACCGGCAATTTGTGTTCGATCAGTCACTCGATTCTATGACAAAATTTGTTCTTACGGTATAAATGAACGGCTAATTTCATTTCGCATACTTTTAGTAATTCTAATTCTAAGAAAAAATGTATCATTTAAATGACATGCTCAATATCATTTTGTTTAAGTAATTGATAAATCTGTTACATTTTACATACGGGGGCTCGTTTTGTTCTATTCCATATCTTTGCTCAAATCTCAGTTACTCCATCCGTCAACTTCATATATTTTTTTTTTAATTTGTTTGCTCGATCTGTACAATAACAGCGTGGTCAGTCATCTCTTAGATAATGATAACGAAAATTATATCACACACACACACACACACACACACACACACACACACACACACACACACACACATATATATATATATATATATATATATATATATATATATATATATATATATATATATATATATATATATATATATATATATATATATATATATAACAAAAGAAGAATCAGATGCCCTACACTCACTGAAAAGCAGAACAGACATCATAATTAAGCCTGCAGATAAGGGTTCCGCTGTCGTCGTTATGAATAGGGAAGACTACATTAGTGAAGCAAGTAGACAACTAAGTGACGCTAGGTTCTACCAAATACTAGACCATGATCCAACACTGGAATATGCAAAAACCATCACCAATATTATTGACGAGGCGTACCAAATTGGGCACATAGAAAAGCAAACGTGAAATTACTTAAGCCCAGAAAACCCAAGGGCAGGTAGATTTTATCTTCTACCCAAACTCCACAAACAAGGAAACCCGGGCAGACCTATAATCTCCGCTAACGGGCATCCGACAGAAAGGATATCAGAATATTTGGATCATTTTATGAGGCCACATGTCCACAAATTACCATCATATCTTCAGGACACGACAGAATATCTCATAAAAAGCAAAGCAAGCGAACCATTGCTGCCAGATACATTACTTGTTTCCTTAGACGTCACATCTCTGTATACTAACATACCGCACAACGAAGGGATTCAGGCCTGTAGAGAAGTATACGAAACAAGAACTGTAGACAATCCACTCACACGCTTCCTAGTCCAACTCCTGGAGCTTGTCCTAAAACTCAATAACTTTGAATTTAATGAAGAAAACTACCTCCAAATCAATGGAACCGCAATGGGTACAAAAATGGCCCCTTCGTATGCTAATAGTTTTATGGAAAAACTGGAGGGTCAACTTTTAGCATCCGTTGAACTTACACCATACCAGTGGGTACGCTTTATCGATGATACAGAAATGAAGTGGCAACATGGACGAGAAAGTCTGGACGATTTCTTATCCAAGGCAAACAACTTCCATCCTTCAATAAAATTCACGGCAGAAGTCTCCAACTCAAACCACGTTTTCCTAGACACAAACAACCAGACTGGTAGAAAACAAACTCCATACAGACATTTACTCGAAACCAACCGACAAACACCAGTATCTCCTCCCCACCAGCTGTCATCCAAAACACTGCATTAGGAATATTCGATATAGCCAGGCACTGAGGATACGCAGAATTTGCTCCATCGACGAAACATTCCTAAAAAGGTCTGAAGAGCTATCTAAACATTTAATTTGCCGAGACTACGACAAAGACCTGATTGCGGAGGCAACCCGAAGGGCTAAACAAACAAACCGCGATGACCTACTAAAATATGGAGAGAAGGAAAAGGCTGATAGGGTACCATTTATTCTGACCTACCATCCAGACAACTCCAGAGTAGGTAAAATCATCGCGAAACACTGGCCCATCGTGGAATCGTCGGACGCACTAAAGTTAATCATTCCGAACAAACCTGTAGTAGCCTACCGGAGACCAAAAACATCAAGGACATCCTAGTCAGAGCGAAGCTAAAGTCAATCACTAGTCAAGACCACCCTAGTCAATCTAGACCCTGTGGCGATAAAAGCTGCAAAACCTGTCAACATATGATAGAGACCAGGACATTTTCTAGCACAGTGACTAGAGAAAAACTAAACATACATGGTCCAAACAAAACGTGCAAAACTGAGAATATAATTTATCTCATCACATGTAAGATCTGTAGCCTTCAGTAAGTCGGAGAAACTGAAAAGCTACATAAAAGGATCTACCTTCATAGATCTGATTGGATGACAATGAAGTTGTACAGAAGCCCGGTCGTAGAACACTTCTCCTTCCCTGGCCACACTTTCAGTGATATAACACTTATTGCAATTGCTAACAACCCCAACTGGTGTTCCGAAACCAGGAAATAAAAGGAATCTTACTGGATACGCCGCCTTAGAACATTGAAACCACGCGGTTTAAACCAAGAAGACTAGAGAGAGACAGCCATGCACAAATAAAATTATCTTTTGCAGCCGACACATTTTCCTTTAGAAAAATTCTCTAAATTTGCTTAATAGCCTGCAATTACCACTATAACAATGAAATATCCGCGATGTAATTTGAGCGTACATAAATGTACACAAAATAACAGATGGCGTTATGGCTCATCGATTTCTACGTTAATACAAATATTTCCCAGTATCCGCAACAAGTTGATATAATCTAATTGAAACATAATACATTTAAAGGTCTAATTCCTGTAGAAACAGCCATGTAAAGTTTTGCAAACACTACGGTTTTTCTGTTTTATTTGTTTGTCTTGTTTATGTTTTGTATATGCCTTTGAAAAAGATTCATGACAGGCCATAGAACAATTAATTTTACTATATATTCTCTACATTTGTTTCTCAGTACTGAACTTTCCACTGTGTGACAATCAATACAAATCATTTGTTAATCTAAAATACCTTCAGCTCATATTCTTAAGAACAAACAATTACCTTTAAATCCCAACCATAAATGCACCAATAAAACTCTAGTATCACCACCAAAATGAGAGAGGAAAAATGTTCTAAAAATAGACTAGAACTATATTCGTGGGTACTGAACTGGAAGTACTAATTGTGACCCGAAGCCATTAAGAGTCGAAAGCGCTCAGGCTAGTTAGATACTAGTTTTGCACTGTTCGTTGTCAGTTTATTGCATTTATATATATATATATATATATATATATATATATATATATATATATATATATATATATATATTATGGTGCCACCCCTACGACAAAATGTGAAAGTAAAAAATATACCAGTGCTGCCATAATTCCAAATAAAAAATTCTCGTTACATGCAGATCGAAATGGTAATAAATAATTCATTCACTTTTATCATCAACAATTAATATGAATTTGTTCTTGTGTCGCTGTTCGGCTGGTGCCCTAAGCACGAGCTTAGTGTGCTTAATGGGTAATCCGGCCACACACACACACACACACACACACACACACACACACATATATATATATATATACTAGCCCTTGAAGAAACCAGATTCGTAACATTAGAAGTCGTAGGTGTATTGTTTTTAATTTTCGTCAAAGATCACAGTATGCAATGACTTACTTTTATAGGGACTAATGTATGGTTTACATAAAGATATGGTCTATTTGATTTACGATCGTAGACGAGGATTGAAGCTCCCACCAAAAGTAAAATAAATTGAGACGTTGTGGATTGTTTCTCTAGTACTTTGCAATCACCTACGAAACAGTTTTATACAATGAACACAGTATACAGTTCGTAAGCTACCGCTAAGTACAAACCCTAACCGCTTTGTTCAAAATCTCCATATTGCACGATAATTCACTTCTTTTGATACTATGCAAACAGGACATCTTTTGGTGTAAGTTGAACAAATCTCCGTTCTTTGCCATCAGGCGCGAGTCTATATTAGCTTTAAAGACGTCATACTAATGTATATATATATATGGCAGCGTTATGAAGAAAGTGAAGTGTCTCTTTGAAAAAGGCCAAGCTTGTCATCGCTTTCAACAGAGATAAGTAGCAGTAAATTTCATCTGAATAACGCCAACCATGTCTGCCGTGTACACAATCGTCTGTTCTTCACTGGTTACAGTCGAGGCGTCCCGTAAGGGTAACGCAAAATACACAATTACTGCGCCTTAAACAGCAAGTGAGGACGGAAAGCGTGACGCATGCAATGAAATATTACTACTGGACCCACAGTACTAATTTGTATGGAAAAATGGGAACCAGTCTGGAAATGGATGAAGATAAAATGGAGCATATATGGGTTTGGTTGGCCAGGACTGGTTGCTAATGGAAGATATATTTTAGTAAAAAGACTCTTTTGAGAGCTTATCCTTGTTGTAAGTGAAATAAAAATGGAGACATTGTTTTATTGATGGAATTTTAGTTATTTAACAGTCTTGAATTTGGAACACTCATTACTGAAATTAGCACCTGACTATTTGGTGTGAAATTGAAAGCACATGTTCCAAACATACGTAGGTCTATAAAATACCGCGGCTGATAGCTTTGTCTCTTCACAGAAACTGTCATCCATGATACATCTATGCTGATAAATACAGGTTTGAACATGAGCACGCAGAAATGTTAAGTTATTGAATTTTTAATATCATAGTGTTTGCAAGGGTTTACCATGTGGACTGAATTAGTACCGTGAGTCCTATAGCATACAATGAAATACTAATACTAAGGGGATGAGGTGACAGCTGGTGGCAGCACAAGACATAGTACTCATGTCCGTACAGAAGCAAAAAGTGCAGGATGCTTAAAAGAAAGGAAGAGATATTTATCACATAGTCGACAAATACATAAACCATCACAGATTAAAAACAAAAAAGGAACAAACCTATCGCACCCTCAGCCTGATTAAAAATTTAAAATTTGTCTCAAACAATATATAAAACAAAAACTAAATGCGAAGATCACATTGCAGAGGCAAGTGCTGAATACATGGGCAAGATCTCCTGAGTCTTAAATGTGCTGAACGAACACATGACAGAATGAGTAATGGAGAGAGACTATTCTGGCCTGCATGACAAACAGCGGTACTAAAGGAGAGTCGCATCAGACCTCAGCAAAGAATACAAAGTCTATTACATAACTCGAGGCAGTAAGAGATTACGTAAATCGACGCAGTAAAAGAACATAGAAGTGCCTGGAAACAACCGCAGCATATTTTCGGTATCGCTTATGTTTTTGTTTTCTGCAGAAGAGAGCATTTATCTCGAAAGACTGGATAGAAAGCAACGTTCTGGAGATCCACGAGTGCAGAATGTGATTCAGTTCCAGAAGAAAACAGAGCAATGACCGGCCACAATCCAATGAAACCTATAAAACAGATGATTATTGCTACTACCGGTATTGTTACTATTACAAATACTATAACTGATGATGTTTTTGGTACTATTAGAATTGCCACTCTTACTGCAAAAACTACTATTCTATTACTAACAAACGCTATTACTACAGGCACAGCCACTCCCTATATACCATGATCAACATAAATAGAAACGAAACCCAACTAGTCTGACCACAATAAAGGAATGAGTAATTTTGTGGGTGATGTGTGGGCCTTATACTTTGTAGGTGAATACATTTATGCTCCAAACATTTGGCATGGTCATTGTTGCACATCCGTACCGCTCGCAACGTTCTTGCTATTTCATTAATTTGGGGGTAAATATTTATGGACAACGTGCTTTACCCCTAGTAAACATTGACTGTTATCCTATATTACGAACGAGATTCATAAGATCTATTTATATCACATTTTGCCTCATTTGAGTAAGTTGGGCTTAGAACCGTGGAGTAATCAATAGACTCGCATAGCCCACTGTTGCAAATTTATCCTGAGGGTATGTCTTGTAATCATATTTCTTCATGAAGTTTAAATAATACAGCAATGACTATAAAGATGGTGTTAATGCAATCAGCTTGAGGGGTGAATATGCCAGAACATGATTTAGTAAGAACTTAGGAACCTTTTACTTTCTCCTAAAAGTAGTTTGAGATTTAAGCTACCTGTTAGGAAATTTCAAGATTTCAAATCGCAACACGCATTGAATTTGCACTGATGAATTTACCTATTTTTCAAGAACCAACATTTCCGGTAAAATCACAATATCAAGAAAGAATAGTTTTACAGTCAATGAATGAAAGTAAGTTAACTGAATAATGTACAAAGAAATTGCGCAGTTTCAAAAAATGCTTTGTATTTGCAATGTCATTAGGTCAATATACTATGCAACATATTCTTTGCAACATGATTTATTGTTGACAAAAGCCCCTAGACGTTCCCTAACTCACTTCCAAGTGCATGTCATTAATTAACTTTGTCAACGTAAATGCGATATGTGTATTACGACACGTTGTTAGTGCAAAATCAAATCGTACAGATTTGTTACGAGGTCAGTAAAGTAATTATTTGTCCTGGACATTTTGGATGGACACGAGTAAAGTGACTTTTTTTGTCCTAAACATTCCTGGCTGATATTAATCAAATAATGCTTTGTCCTGGACTTTCTGTGCGGACTTGAGTAAAGTATTCCTTTGTCTTAGAAATTGTGGGCGGATATCAATGTTATATTCAGCATCTCCTTTTAATTGCTGTCACAGTATTAAATGAATCTTCAGTTGCAGATGAAGACTTGTTAAGTGTCTGCAAATTCTGTTTATTCTTAAGGCAGAGACATAGGCTACATTTACCGCAAATTATCCTTCTGGCGCACAAGCAGATCTCCCCCACCCCCGTCTAATAGCACAAATGCAGAGAGAGAGAGAGAGAGAGAGAGAGAGAGAGAGAGAGAGAGAGAGAGAAAAGAAAGAAGGAGTTTTTTTAAAGTCAGAAACCTATTAATTTAACGCCAAATACTCATGACAATGGAAAGTTAACTCCGCACAGAGGGTCTTCCATGACTGATCGAATAATTTCATGGTTAGCAAAAAAATAAAATATAAATTATTATATTCGTCTAGTAAATTTCACTCCAAATTTAGCACAAATGTAAGCTAATATTTATTGCATGACAAAAATGCTAACTTTGAGTTCAAGCCGCAGAAAAGTGTAGTAAAATGATTAGGTTCTTATGTCTTGTTTTTGTATTACGTTATGACGTCATGTGTGGCATCATAATGTGTTTATAATCGCGTACACATATGATAATTATGAGGTGGGTATAATTATTAAAGAATTCATGTGATAAATTTATATATTTGCATGTATTCATCCTTGAGAACCCCAATTATACTGTGTTTGTGTTTTGAAAGCATCTTTCAAATTTTGCCTTCAGCCCCGCCAAAGTTCCTTGGTAAATGAAACTTATTCACTATGCATCAAAACAAATGAAATTTTACACACGTATTTTAATCTAAATCAACTAAATTCCTTTTATATTTGTTTAACGTTTCTACAATTTTGATGAAATTCATTGCATTAATTATGTTTCCAGTCGTACCAAGACTACCTTGCTTAGTGTAGGCACTAACATGGACACAGCATTTAAAAAAAATAAGCATCTTAGATATCCTGCATTTTCTGAAGAAAAACAACTGCGTTTGAAAAACATGAATGGAATATTCAGCGTAAGAGACCTTTTCGGAACCGGCCAAATCACAAGTGTTTGCTCAGTCAGTCTACACAAATTTTAATAGGTTGAACTCAATAAATATTTAATTTCCTTTTTGAAGGCGTTAATGTTACTCTCTCTTGAATGCAAATACTATTTTACGCTGGTTAGTAAATCTCCAGGAAAATCAGAGATAAAATTGTAATGATTCCTTACGGACATCATAACAATAGCAGATTGACTCAGTCAGTGTAGTGATACTTTAAAGAGATGAAAGTAGTTGCGTCCAAAAATTAGCTTTTTGGGTATCTGTAGCATCATGGAACGTAAATGTACAGTTTAGTTCAAATTACAGCAGTATGATCTACTCCACATTACTGTTTATCTCACAAGACCGAGGTCTAATCTAATGTGATCCGCTCCAGAATAAAATTTATCTCAGAAGACTCCGGTCAAATATAGTGTGATTCGCTCCAGAATACAACTTCTCTCAGAAGATCGTGGTGTAATCCAGTGCGGGCTGCTCCAGAGCACGATTCTTCTCACAAGACCGTGGTCTCATCTAGTGTGATCCGCCCCATAGTACAATTTATCTCACAAGTTTTATGCAGATAAATCATTATTTTGCTTGTAAAGACGGCTTGTATTAAATTTCGGTATATATTGTATTACTCAAATTTAAAAAATGAAAAATATCACAAATTTTGGCTAAAATCTCTACATAGGTTGTTGTCTTGGGAGAACGATCACTCACCACCATGAAAAGTTTAAAATGGTACTTTGATCTTTCGGGAAAATGCTTCTGGATAAAGTGTATAAATTTTGAAATCGATGGACAATTTCTTCAATACAAATCTGCAGGGATATTACTTGCCTTGGCACTGCAGTGCACACTTTGGAATACAAATATATGTTATAAACTCATTTTTGTATTGATTCTAGAGTTTCGGAATATATTTAAGCTGTTTAGTTTGGTGACTCTTAAAACAGCATATCCTCAGAGCGAAAGATGTTGCATATTCATCACAAAAATGGAAAAAAGAATATGAACCCCAATAAACCCCTTACCTGCCTCAGGTCAAATGAACAAATAAGATTCTTTATCATAGCAAATTGTCAAGATATGGCGACGTTTGTAAATCTGGTAAGGACAGATTAAACACAACTCCATATATAGTGCCAGGGTCTACAATAATTGCTATGAACCCGTCAACAATTTTAAAGAACCGAGCCACCATCACATCAGGTCACGTTTTGTTTTCATCCAAAATGGAGTTTAAAATAAATTTAAGTTGTTTCCAGGCGAGAAATTGATCTAAAATACTATGAACTTTAACTGTAAAATCTCAGTATATAAGTTCACCTTTATAAAGGTAACTACAAGATTTTTCAGTATTGCATTCTTTAGTCGTGCATCAGAGCATCATTTAAATACGCAAAGTAATAAGCAACAAACGAACCTACGGTGTTTTATTCCAAGAACAATGGGTTCACCGTGGGTTTTCCACTGTACGCTATTTAAGGCATCACCACACCCATAATGTTCCTGACATATTTCATCCTTTTTGCTATATTTTGTATGTTCGTTGGTTGATTTTAATGACACTTTTAGTACCTTATTAGCTATACCATACCGATTAAAAAAGGTGCCTCTCCCAAGGACACGCGGAGGCAGCCGACACGTGGTCTTGGTGGGTATATAACCCTCGACCCTTGGAATACAAGTAAAACGCTCTATTGACTGATATTCCGCTGTTACCTTATTTTGAATTAAATACAGTGCATTAGTTATAAATTCAGAAGCATCAAAATTATTTTACTTATGTTAGGCACTCACATGGACCCAGCATATAAAACATCAGCACAGTTGCTGTTACACGTTATAGAAATAACTGCACCTGAATGAAAGGACTTGAATAGCCTAGGTGCAAACCGCCCTCTAGGAACGCGCTGAAACACAACTATATGCCGTGTCAGCCTACGTAAATCCCAACTCAATGAGTATTTCATTTTCTATTTAGGCTTCATTGTTGCAATCTGTTGAATGCTAGTAAAATCCATCAGTGGTTAGCAAATCTCAAGGAAAATCATAGAAAAATATTAATGATTTTCTTGGGGGATTACATTAGGACGTAATTCAGCTCATTGGTTCCGTTGGTGTAGTTATCACGTACTTAGCTGCTACACAAGGTAGATTGCTACGTCACAAAAGTCACATGCTCCTGTGTTTGGAACCGGGGTATGCTCAAAATCTAAAAGTGTATAATTCTCTTGGGCAAACGATATTTGTAGCAACAACATCAACTTGATAATACTTCTTTTTCAAGATATGTAGTTATACATCATATAGCTACAACCGGCATATAACGACCACCTGTGTATCAAAGTTAGTTTCGTTAGGTACCGTTTTTCCTCAAAAGAACACATATTTACATGTTTTCAAAGCTTAAGGAGGCGTCAGTTTTAAGATGGTCTCCGGTAGGTTTTGAAAGAGTTAGTCTATAGCTAATTTATTTCAGTATTTGCAGAATGCCTCTCCTTCAATAGTCTTTTCGATAGATGACTCACAAATTTTAATCCTTATTACAACTGATTGGAGTCTGATGTATTAGTCGATATGTATGTGCCCTAATCTCTTCATAAAGTCATGTTCCATGCTAAATTTATGGTGTGTAATGCTATTGATCGACAGAGACTTTATTAGGTACGAATTGCATTATCGGCTAAGCTATGCGGAAATGTCATGATGAAACATAACTAGTAGCTATGATTAATCAAAGTCTAGCATTCAACTCTCCTTTTCAACACGTTCATGTATGTACAAATACCACTAGGGAAAAAACCCCGAACTCTTGAGTTTAAAGTCGTAGTCAAAGGCGCACAAAATTAAACATACTGAAACATGTAGACAGCCTTTGGAGATTTCTGGTTTCAAGGCAATTTGGTCTGCTGATACGCCATGTGTCACATGATTACTAAGCTTTGGTCTTGAACGGAATATATTGCATCGTGTAATGATAAATTATTTTATTTTGACAGATAACGAGTGCAAACCCGATTTAAAACTCGTGTTTCTTATTGTTTTTTTTTTTTTTTTTTTAAAGAAAATAATTTAAATGCATGACCGGTTATACAGTCAAATTATTTTACTCAACCTTTTAAAAATAAATGCTACTCCAGACTTGGAAATCTTTCTAGAACTGCACAAATTCTGACCATAGTTTGATGAGAATAATTTTGAGTAAGATTTAGAGTCGAGTAAAGTTTTATGACGGAGGGGCCCGAACGCAGGATCTGAAGTGAAAATAAAGAGAATTAGATTCAGTCCGACAGTGGACACCACCGTTAAGCATCTGAGCATTAACCGAAGTTACGCTTGTCTTTGTGGACTCAATCGAAAACGTATTCCACCTACCATTTATGATTAACCTTTGATGGACTGGAGTCCCTTATAAGAGAAATCGCGCACTCTCAGTAGTATCCCATTGGGCACCATGATATTTTCAACTTCAATACGGTTTCAATTCAGTAGATCTTGTGCTCAACCAACTATATGCGTATAATGGGTTTAACGGCAGGTCAGCACAGCACTAAATTTATGATGATGATGCGAATACGTTTGAAAGAATAGTGTGTGTGTGTGTGTGTGTGTGTGTGTGTGTGTGTGTGTGTGTGTGTGTGTGTGAAAGATGAGTGTTTATGTGTTTGTTCGGCAATTGTATGGATGTGTACTTTCCTGTGTCTTTGTTCTGATCAAGCGAACGTGTATTATGTTCGATTATAGTATATGGCAATATGTTATTTGGTCAGTACTCCCCTCAATCTTTGATCCCTGAGTGCTCTCCAAAGCGCGCTATTTACGGGCTGAAGGGTGGCGAATAGACCCCTACATAAAAGGTGTGTGTAATGTGCGATTGGATTTTTTAACGTAGCTTTAACGATTTTTTCAGTCATATCGCTACGATGTCTGCAGTGTGACAGTTTATAGTGATGTCTAGCACTGGGTCATCATGCCGCAAACATCAAGCATCATGTCACATCCAGTCACATTATCCTGACACAATGGCCGACCACTCCTAACACTAACCTCTTAATGCTGAGCGCCTAGTGAGGCAGCTGTTATTACCATTTTTATAAGTCTTTGGTACGACTCGGCCGGGATCGAACCCACGACCTCCCTCATCCAAGGCGGACGCTCTAACCACTAGGCCACCGGAGCGGTCTACGTAAGAGGTGACCCATGAATTTCGAAACTCAATGGTTACGTGCCAGTCAGGTCACCGAAAGAGTGCGAGTTCTAATCCTACAATCCGGATAAACCCGAATCGTCTGCCACTAGAGTACTTGGACAAGGCACTTTGCTATAATTGGCTCGGTACTCAGTAACCTACCTGTATTGCTTCGCCGTTAAACACCAAACCAAGCCGAACTACGTCTTCCTTGCGCTCTTCGCGATGAAGCAAATATTTAAAGTCGGTGCCGAATATGATGCATTTTACGGACCAAATGAAACGTGATTAATAAGCTGGGCGTAGATGTAGCTAAATAAATTATTATTATTTTTTTTTAAAACCCTTATATTCCCCAAATGTTTGTTTTACCATTGCATAACAGCGTCTCATGAATATTCAGAGATTTGTGGTTTAAATGAATATATATCACAAAAAGAAGAAAATCTATTCGCCCACCAACTTCACACCTACGTACTAGGCTTGGTCCTACTTAGAACACGTCTGTTATGACCAGCAAATTAAAATTATGAAGAATTTGAGCAACACTTAACAATGGCAAGAATGGACAATTAAAGTTATGGCAAGTATGACACATGTTGGTATTTACGGTGTATTTTATGTTCAGTTGGTCTTGTGAATGGCAGACCGATGTAGTACCTTCAGTCCTAGGTGTTTACTCTCGTATGCACCAACTCTAAAACGGTACGGGTCCAACTGAATTGATGATTTAATGTTAAGGCTGTAGCAATTAACCTTGGAAAAACGCACCGAAATTTGGGTGTGATAGTGGTTGTAGGAATAGATAAGGCACATAAATAGTGTTTGAATAATGCTGACTGGATCAAATGCGTGCAAGAAAAGTGCAAACAATTGCTGTTGAAGTGGAGATATTACCCTTTAGAAAGCATTAATAAAAAATTCGACGCCAGGTATATCCTTTTCATAACAAAAAACTTCAACATTTTGTAACATAATTTAGATAATTAAATAGAAGCTGCCTTTAAACGTTTGATTAACACACACACACACACACACACAAGAAATATAATAGAAATACATGAAAATGGTACAAGTTCAAACCCCAACTACATACTTTGTTGAGGTTTCTGGGTCAAATGGGCACGACCATCGGTGACTGGTAAGCTAATAAACTGCATCATGAAAATATGCACAGCAGGGATAAATTACATTTGTTGGCATATGTATATTAATTAATTAGATTCATGGATTATACAAAGCTGCCCGCGTCTGGCGTCATTCTCCAACTTGCTAGCTAAAAATGGCCCGATAAAACAAACACCAAGATATTCCAGGTGATACGGTATAGTTTGAAACAAATATAAATTTCAACTTTAGTTGAATTGTTTCGTCATGATAAATAGAAAATATTGCCGTTACCATGTAAAAGATAGCTTAATTCATACGGAAAAACAAACAATTAAATTGTTTATGTCAAATACCAAACAAGTTTTATATTAATTACATTAATTTTACATTCTACGGTCAGCTGTGAATTCGCGAGGAAGATGTGCCGATTCATTTCTTTGCTGTCTTTCTGTTCTTAACAATTACATTTTTGTGGCATGCCGAATGATACGTTTTTCGTGTTCTTTGGCAGTAGAGCCAGGGCTATTCGAGTGAGGAATCATATATTCAAAGTACAATGCATTTTAGAGAAAGTATAATGTTGAACTGCATGTTAGTCAGATACTTAAATTTAGGTTTTGTATCTTGATCTTGTTAAGCCTTGAGCGCACGAACCCTTTAAAGTGTTTGTATAGATATCTTTGTTGGTAAGGCATCATTCTAACCAAATTTTACAACAATAAGGGTGAATTCCATGCTTTATTGACTTTGATTAAATTGCAATTTGCAGGGCATTCATATTTTTAAAATAGGGCATTGAGAAAATTATGTGACACCATAGACTTTGTCAACTTTTTCCCTAACGAAGTACAAAACTAATCGTCATAATTCACGGTTCTTAAAAGTAATCCCTATTCTCCATTTAATTTTAGCAAATAAATAGAAACAGCAAATTTGCACGTGCTCCTTATGTGTGATGAGCGCGTGCATAGAGATTTCTTTGCACGTGCTTCGGTGTCGGTATCTTGGTTAAAATTGTTAGTTTTGAAAGGTTAGCTATGTCAAGTTAAAAATATTTCTCTGTTATACTTTCCAAAACAAATAATATCTCAATAAAATAAGTCCAAACACGAGCAAACCCATCATACAGTAGATTATTGAATAGCTGCAAATTCTGAGAGAGAGAGAGAGAGAGAGAGATGCCTTTACAATCCCGAATTAAGAGAGAGAGAGAGAGAGAGAGAGAGAGAGAGAGAGAGAGAGAGAGAGAGAGATATGCCTTTACAATATGCCTTTACAATCCCGAATTAGGCGTCTCCCAGTCACAGTGGACAATAAATCTAACAGAGATTACGCAAACTGACATTAATCGATACATAGCATATTCACTAAGATATGGTTGTTTGGTTAGTATGCCGATTTGTGGCTTTCGTAACGCCTACGGAAAAAAGTTCTCTCTAAAGTGTACCTGTCTTGTTATGAATTGAAGGTCTTTAGCACTTCAACCTATTTTCATTTGCAGAGTATTTCAGATGTCACTCAACCGCTCCGATGGCCTAGTGGTTAGAGCGTCCGCCTCGGATGCGTGAGGTCGCGGGTTCGAACCCCGGCCGAGTCATACCAAAGACTTTACCAAATGGTACTAACAGCTGCCTCGCTTGGCGCTCAGCATGAAGGGGTTAGTGTTAGGACTGGTCGGCCTGGTGTCAGGATAATGTGAATGGGTGGGACATCATGCCACATGTCTGCAGCATGATGCCCCAGTGCTAGACATTATTATAAACTGACACACTGCACACATCGTAGCGATATGACTGAAAAATTGTTAAAGCTACGTTAAAAATCTAAATAAAACACCTTCTTCCTTTTTGGAATTCTTTCTGTAGTAATTGTTTGCTTACGTTTATCGTTAAAAAAACAACGGATCTGCTTGCAGTAGAAAGTTTGGATTCCTTTCCCGGATGGTTTGATAAATTTCCAGAAAATAATGCCAAATGTGATTTTAACATGCAATTTGTCCAAAGGCAAGTTATGTGTGCCTACATGGTTATCAGCTAGCGGACTGAGCTCTCGTTTTATTTATTTGACGACATAATCAAGCATGGTGGCTCAAAGGATGTCGTCTTAGCATACAACGTAAAATGCAGAGAAGTGGTTTGAAAAAAGTCTACTGTCCTCAGACCTTTTCATGAACGTAGCTCCAAGTAATGAATACAATATGTTAATTTATAAGATATTTTAGGCATGAATTGACTGAGCGAATGTATGAACGGTATGTTATCTACTTTCCGATGATAAGGGTGACGTGTCGGGGAGAAAAAGAAGAGTTAAAATTTATTCACCGTAATTTAAAAACAAATATAGACAGCACATCACAATTGCGCATATTTTATTGCATGCATTTGGGTCACAAAGGCTCCTTGAGATGACCAGGGATGGAAAATCATTCGGGTTTTTTCTTTCCTTCATAGAAAAGCCATGCATGATGGGGTTTTAAAACTCACACGATTGGTCTATTAAATGTTTTCTCGCTATTTCCTGTTGTACCTTTATGGAGACGCGGTGATTCAGTATTGTGCGTACCAGACTTGCGACCAAAAGGGTGCTGGATTCGGCTCTTTCATTGGGATCACCGCAAGTCGGCTTCAGCGGTCGTCCATGGGCAAAGAACTTCACTTTCATTTCCTTGGAACGGAATTACCTATTTGTGTTGCTGTGCCTTAAAACACCCCCAGAAAAACGTTTCTTTATTTAATTTATCGACCATGCGTGAATATAACATTTCTGGTAGAATAGCTTTCTTAACCAATATATATATATATATATATATATATATATATATATATATATATATATATATATATATATATATATATATATATATATATATATATATATGTGTGTGTGTATTTGTGTGTGTGTGTGTGTGTGTGTGTGTGTGTGTGTGTGTGTGTGTGTTTACATAGATGCTTTGACACATTTACGCATCTTAGCACACCACAGCGTCGTGTGCAAGTTGCGTATGAAACTCTTGACAGTTAAACTACATGTAGCAGCTTATGGTCTCTTTTCGATTTTTCCGTTCCAAACTTCTTTTATTCTCTCTTGAATTGGGTTCAGATAAGTTAATTCATATTTCATCTCCTGTAACAATTTCATTCAAACGTCTCTGGTCACTCTTTTCATATTTGGCGATTTCAACCCGAGTCAGGTTTTGATCATTCATTAACAAATGCAGGACCCATCTTGCATATACTATTATGCGCTTCAAATGATTCTTTAGTATATGAAATAGAAATTATTGAGTAATTAATGACGGTGATAATAGAAATAACTTCCACTGTGTATCGAGCATCTTCATTAACTCCCCTTTGAGAGCAGACACTTTCTGCTCACCAGTCGTAGACAACGGCCCTCCAGAAAGTTGGTCAGGTTGGATGGGTTAACGACCAGCTTTAAAATGACGAAATCAATCAAAACTGTAGTATATGGCAGAGAACTGCATCCGCAGACATCATCCAAGTCGGCCCTGACATCGATCGGAGAATATCCTAAGAGAGTCCGAAATGTATAGCTTCTCTGACATTTTATTCGGCACTGCCATTTATCTAGGTCACGTCGCGCGCATACATCTGTAGATGTCTGGCTTGCTGCACGAACACCTGCAGATCATTTTACAGAACGCTATACCTTCTATCGGTCGGCATTAAAGAGGTTAAAAGAAACAAAAACGTTATAACAAGATATTTAGAACTCTTCAAATACTCTTCTTTCATGTGTCAAATATTTCTACACCGATCCCTTTCCTAGGCTTCGTTGAAACTTCTGTTCCGTAAAATGTCTTCTTGATAGACCTATTATGCATGCAAAGTCGCAAGTATCACCCCCTGCCTGTCGATAACAGACATCAGCATCACCATTCGAACGAGCGAGCTTTGTTGACGAAACGAATAGGATTTAATTCGTAAGACCATCTTGTCGTAAGCTGGTAAGCAGAGACTGTTTACTCTAACATTACATGGCTAAATCTTACTCTAACATTGCATGGCTAAATCTTACTCTAACATTGCATGGCTAAATCTTACTCTAACATTGCATGGCTAAATCTTACTCTAACACTGCATGGCTAAATCTTACTCTAACATTGCATGGCTAAATCTTACTCTAACATTGCATGGCTAAATGTTACTCTAACATTGCACAACTCTCACTTTTCTTCTGGAAATTTTGCTGATCAGATAGCATACTTTGATGCAGGATAATTATTTATCTGAATCTCCAGCTGAAATATTTGTTTTAAATAATGGCATCAGTAAAGTTTCTCAACATCATATAGGCAGAAAATTGCAGAAATGAAGGAAAATTAAACAACCGACCAAAATTGGTCTATCGAGAACTATTATTCAGTCAGTGCTAATAACTGATCCCAGCTGACTACATACGACTTGTACAGTGTGGTATGAATCATCCTTTAGTTAGCTACGTTATGCCGCAGATGCTTCTCAAAGCTCTCGTGCATGGAACTGTGGCAGTTATGCTGTTTTAACTAGAACATATGCAAATAATATGCTGCTGAAAAATTGTCAGCATTGTTTCATACGACAATTGTTGATTTTCATAAAGCTGATATGTAAATGAGTCAGGGATCAACAGTTGATAGGCCAATAAAAGAGTTCAGATACATGAACTATTCAATTATGCCCCCCCCCCCATTCTTCTTGATTATTTAAGTTAGTTTAAGTCCGAAAAAAGGAAACTCGTAAATATTATGGAATCGAAGTATGTTTTACTATTTCTAATATAGAAATATGCCGTAATGGATATTTGTACAGGTTATTAAGAAAATAGAACATTAAAAGTTGTACAAAAATGCGATAATATAAAATAAAACTGAGACTAGAGTTTTGTTGAAAATTGTTTTATAATTTCTTTTATGCCGTACTATTAAGGTGACAATTGGTGCTCCCAAATAATCCGGGGGTTTAGCAGTTCCACACAAGGTCACCGATTTAATACATAATAACGTATAAGAATTGGGACAGAGTATGAATTTCGGGGACAGACCTGCACGCACTACATGTAGATAAATATTAGTTCGCTGAATACGGGAGTAATGATCACCATAATATCGCATTCACTTGTTGACCTGATCATTTCTGTAGAGTTCTAGGGCACTTTGAATTTTTTCAATTAAAGTAATACAAACTGGGGCGTGTATGTATACTTTTGAATTATTTTCCGCAATAATAAGTAAAGATACATATGTATTTCCAATGGGTACGATAATTATTTAGCAACAAAATAAAAGGGCAGTTAAACAGATCTGGGAAGAATATAGTTAATAAGGAGTAAGGTGAGACTACGATTGATCGATGGAAGAGAACACCAGTGATGTGGTGTTTTAATCTTCCCATTTAACGTATGTGTTATAAAGACATTTAGCTTTGTAATAAAAGGGCTAGGTCCATGGCCTTCTTTCCTTTGGGAAATATTTCTGATACTATAGCTTGCTGTTTTCTTTATACTCCATTATCATAACCTGAGAGATAATTAAATTCCAATAAAATCAAATTATCGAACCTGCCAGAAAGAATACTCCCACATGCGAACCTGCCCGAATAAATACTCCCACACGTATATCATTATGTATTTCATAAAATATGTCAAGATTCAATAATTGTTGATATTAAATCAAGGAATATTCAGCATGAAAAAGACATTTATTATATGGAAAGAGAACCTAAAACGAATATCAAATTAACGATATACATATATATATATATATATATATATATATATATATATATATATATATATATATATATATATATATATATATATAATGTTTTAATGTATTTAACAGAAAATTAGCGTGGAAAATACAGAAATCGTACGAACTTAAACCTTAAGGTACAGGAAGCATAGAAGAGAAATGACCAATAATAAATTAACAATCGTTCTCAAAGAAGTAAATTTGGCAACCAGTCTTTGCAATAATCTGCTAATATCTCTTAAACATTTGTTATTATTAATTTGTAGTTGGTCACAATATCAAAACTGTAGAATTTATACAATAATTTAGACATATGTCATTTTCTGTGTTTCTTAAATATGAATATTTAAATAAGTAATGAAATTTATCTCATATCTTACTAATTACAAAGAAGGCTTTACATACACGGCCATCAGTAGACGAATTAATACAAACGTATTTTACACATACGGCCACCAGTAGACGAATTAATACATACATATTTTACACATACCGCCATCAGTAGACGAATTAATACATACATATTTTACACATACGGCCATCAGTAGACGAATTGATTCATACATATTTGTACACATACAGTCATCAGTAGACGAATTAATTCATACACATTTTACACATACGGCCATCAGTACACGCATTAATTCATACACATTTTACACTTACAATCATATATAGACGCATCAATTCATACACATTTTACACTTACAATCATATATAGACGCATCAATTCATACACATTTTACACATACGGCCATCAGTGGGCGCACTAATTCATACACATTTTACACTTACAATCATCTATAGACGCATCAGTTCATACACATTTTACACATACGGCCATCAGTAGACGAATTAATGCATACACATTTTACACTTACAATCATCTATAGACGCATTAATTCATACACATTTTACACTTACAATCATCTATAGACGCATTAATTCATACACATTTTACACTTACAATCATCTATAGACGCATTAATTCACACACATTTTACATATATGGCCATCAGTAGACGAATGAATGCATACATATTTTACACATACGGCCATCAGTAGATGAATTAATTCAAACATATTTTACACATGGCCATCAGTAGACGAATTAATACATACATATTTTACACATATGGCCATCAGTAGACGAATTAATACATACACATTTTACACTTACAATCATCTATAGACGCATTAATTCATACACATTTTACACATACGGCCATCAGTACACGCATTAATTCATACACATTTTACACATACGGCCATCAGTACACGCATTAATTCATATACATTTTACACATACGGCCATCAGTACACGCATTAATTCATACACATTTTACACATACGGCTATCAGTAGACGCATTAATTCATACACATTTTCCACTTTCATTCATCTATAGACGCATTAATTCATACACATTTTACGCATACGGTCATCAGTAGACGCTTTAATTCATACAGATTTTACACATACGGTCATCAGTACGGACGAACGGACGGAGAGGTTGCCCCGGGCGCCGAAGGTCTTGGGACCGATAAAACCTCTTATGCTTTCGTCGTTGCCTCGTCGTTGCCTCGGGCGCCATTTAGCCTTAGTACGCCACTGATAAGGATCAGCTGCAGCAAGATTAGCATTTGAGGCAACAGTATTAGCACAAGAAGCAGCAGTGGTAGTCGGTTAAGTTGCTGTAGTAGTAGTAGTAGTAGTAGTGGTAGTAGTAGTAGTAATAGTATCTAAACCTCAGTAGTAGTAGTTGTAGTAGTTGTAACAGTAGTAGTAGAAGCAGAAGAAGAAACGACATCGTAAGCAACAGTAATATTAGACCAGCAGTAATAGTAGTCTTTGTATCACTGGTTGTAGTTGTAGTAGTAGTAGTAGCATTAGTAGTTGTAGCAGTAGTAGTAGCAGTAGAAGTAGTAGTAGCAATAGTAGCAGTATTAGTAGCAGTATTAGTAGCAGTAGTAGGAGCAGTAGAAGTAGTAGTAGCAATAGTAGCAGTATTAGTAGCAGTAGCAGTAGCAGTAGTAGTAGCAATAGTAGTAGTAGCAGCAGCAGTAGCAGTAGCAGTAGTAGTAGTAGCAGTATTAGTAGTGGTAGCAGCAGTAGTAGCAGTAGTAGTAGCAGTATTAGTAGCAGTAGTAGTAGTAGCAGTAGTAGTAGTAGTAGCAGTAGTAGTAGCAGTAGTAGTAGTAGTAGTAATATTACTTATCATTAACGGTAATGGCAATAGTAGTTGCAGCAGTAGTGCTAGCAGCATTAGTAGCACCAGAACGAACATGGTGGTGGTAGCAGTAGTAGGCCATCTATGTATATGAAACATTCGCTTTGCCATTAATTCGTAGTGAGATAGTAGTGGCGTTCAGTCTGATTAAAATTAGATCTCCACTGTCCTACGTGAAGATCTTACCGCGACCGCTTTAAGGGTTATGTTCTGGCGACCTTTGAATTAGCCAATGGAAATGCAGCTTTCAGAAACAATCAATACATTTTTATAAATGGATAGATTTCGGATATCTGTTGTTGTCTTAGAGACAATCAAAATCATTTAGTATATTGCTGATAAAGGCACATGTGATCGCTTTCAGGTCAAACTATAATTATCTTGGAACTGCATAATTCATAACGATTTAGAATCAAAAATGGTGAAAATATTATTAATCTTAATTTCATGTACCCCATATTAGTTTAAATTTCTCCAGCTCGTAATTTTATTAGATTCGAAAACAATAATACATTTCTGACTGGAAGTAATGAACTAGGCCCCTCTAAGCTTAGTGATCACAGCATAACTCGTACGTTCGAATATGATCTTTCTAAGCTTAGTGATCACAGTATAACTCATACTGTCGAATATGATCTTTATAAGCTTAATGATCACAGTATAACTCATGCGGTCGAATGTGATCTTTCTAAGCTTAGTGATCACAGTATAACTCATACTGTCGAATACGATCGTTCTAACCTTAATGATCACAGTATAACTCATACGGTCGAATGTGATCTTTCTAAGCTTAGTGCTCACAGCATAACTCGTACAGTCGAATATGATCTTTCTTAGCTTAATGATCACTACAAGCTAGTACTGTCGAATATGATCTTTCTAAGCAGAAGAAACAGCAAATGTTACATAGCCGTCACTCCCTCCCCATACATTCATACACACATGCAAACATACATACATACATGCATACATACATACATACATACATACATACATACACACAAACACACACACACGCTCACACACACACACATACATACATACATACATACATACATACATACATACATACATACATACATACATAGCCAGTTAGATCTTAATTGTTTCTTACCGGTATATTTATGCAGGATATCAAGGAAAGTTTTCATATGTGCCATCAATGAATACAAAAAGTGAATGGAAATATATACTAAAATTTTGATTCAATTTTATAAAAATTCGCTGAGCAGTTTTAAAGATGTGGCTGATTTGTTTCAGACAGTCACCTCGATAGGCTGTGCTACGGGAAAGATCACATCCGGTCTAACGCAAGTACATTGGTGTACACTATTCACTGTTGCAATTAAATTTATTTTGCAATCTTTGTAAATAAACCTCGCACGGAAGTACGATGTTAAATTACATAGTAAATAATGGAGATTAATTCAGATTATGGAGAAACACAATGAACCAGTTTGCAAGTCATTTATGCAGCCTTCTCACGGAACCGATAGCTTTTCACTACAACTAGATAACGTCTACATATTCGTTACGTAAACCAAAATGTTTACCAAGATACGTTGAAATAGCGCTAAGACATATACTGTTTCGTTACTTAAAAATACGAAATCAAATTATATACAATTAAATTCAAACTTACTTGAAAAGAAAGATAGAAATAATTCTTTTAATGACTGTTCAAAGGTAAATGTAGATAATGACATTTTTTCTCCCACAAATGGTACAAGGAGTAAAACCGGTTTGTCACAAGCAATTATCCTTGTTTTAACAACCTGAAACTTATAAATTGCATGTAACTGTTGGTATGACATGAATAAATCATTATATGATCATATTTCAATGGCCCTATATAATACCCATTGGATAAGGGCGTGTTTAAATCCACGCGTCTGTCTGTTTCACATACATTAATACTGGTGTCATTCATTCATTAGAGAAAACTTCAGGCTTATATGATGCTTTCCATGAAAAGTAAATGCACTTCATAGTAAAATGTATAAATGATATCGTGATAAGCTCATTTGAAATTTCTGCACATTTATGAAGACAATATAATCTTGAAAAAGTGTGAGCGATGATTGAGTATTCTGATAAAACTTTCCCCATGGCCATATTTGCCTTTCTACACACATCAAAGAGGTGGGCGAAAGTTCGTTAACTGCAGTTTACCTTTATCGTCTGTAATAGGTGTTTAATTCAATGCTTGAGTGAATATATTGGGGCAAACGAGTTATATAGCTCGTGAAGTCCAAAATGTATCTTTATAAATTAAAACATGCAGGCCTATAGCTAGTATCTCAATTTCGTATTCAGATTTCATGATAGATAGATATGAAGCTGTTTAACTATGCACTGAATTGATAGGAAAATATATAGGCGGGGGGTGGGTGGGAGGGGGAAGGAGTACGAGAAATTTGGTGCATGTTTTATCAAAGTAAATATTTTGGTGGTGGTAATAGTAGCAGTAGTAGTGGGAGTGAATTCGTGGTGGTCGTAGTCACAATTGTGTCAATTTCTCGTCATAATTGTTAAAACAAAGTGTACAAATGGTAAACACTAAGGCTACATCAATTCATGATGATGAGCCAAGTTCACAACCATATTCATATATCAACTTTTCTTGCCCATATTAAATATCTGTTTGACTATCTATCATCGTTCTCTTTTTTTTTTCTATCAAATTATTGCATAACTTAGCAGCTTCGTAACCATGGAAGTTTTAACTAACCGACATGAAAGCTTTAGTTTAAAACAATACATAACATTTGATAAGACTTTCGAAAAATAGTGCATAATTTTGCAGGGAGTGGCTAATGTTTAAAAGTTTAACGTATTATAAATATCTATATATCCATAGGTAATACATGTATACGTGCATGTACATATATAATGTATACACTTTATCCCCAAAGTGACGTAACAGCTAGCCTATATCGATTTTCCATATAAGGAATATCGTCTGCAATGAAAGCGCTTCACATGTTGCTATCGAAATTTATCTGAGGAAGTTATATTTTGTTTTATGTGGGGAATGAAGCTCAGAATATATCAGATATATACATTTATTCTGAACTGAACACGCTCTACCAGTTTGCAAATTAGCTACAAAGACCCGACGACTTTTCGATCAGCCAATCCTAGCGCGACAGACGACACGGTCTCCGGTTTGCCTAGGTTTTCTACCTTTAAAAGAACGCTAGCTCATTTTCCCTGCGCAGACGAGATTGAAGATCGTTGAGTAGCGGGACTGCGTACTTCTTGGAAGGGCTCGGACCACAAACACCAGCTGGCATTCAGCAAGGAATTTAAAACTGGTCAAGAATAGCAAGTAATATGGCAACCAAATCAACTATTAAGCAGAGAGGAGCGCTGACCGTCGTGCAACGGTCTTCTCCAGGGGTGAGGCTGTCTTTGGGAGGAGACAGAATGGTAGCAACTTCCACCAGGACCCTCAGGGCATCAGTAGGGGGACCCGGGTACAATTTGAGTTCCGGCACCGTTCACAATATGTCCAAGGAAAGTGTTAAAACAGTGAGATCTGAAAGAGAGAAGGAAAGGGCTGAAATGCAAGGGTTAAACGAGCGATTTGCTAGTTACATCGAAAAAGTCAGCTATCTGGAAGGCCAAAATAAGGCTTTGTTGGATGAAGTGGAGAGGTTGAAAAAATTAAAGGGATTTAATGAGCAAAAGATTAGGGAAATGTACGAGGATGAGCTCAAGTCAGCAAGAGAGGAATTGGAAAGATGCGGAAAGGATAGAGGGGAACTCGAATCGCAGATACTGGCACTCACTGATGCTCGGGACACAGAGAAATTAAAGTAAGTTTCTATTGAAATATTTTTCTTTAGCTAGATTTATTTTCTGCTAATGTTCCTTTGATTGTTCAATTTCTGTCAATTCATATCAACGTTTCTTCTGCAACATGCAATTTATAGAATCTATTCTCATGAGATAATTATGCTATATTGTTTTTTTTGGGGGGATGCTGTTTTTTTTTTTTTTTGTTTGTTTTTTTTAAATTCAGAAATCTTATTCAGTAAGGTAACGTTTTAATCTTAAAATGCATCAGTTTTGTTAATGGTAATTTATATAAGAGATGTTTGGTTTTAATTAGAAAGCTTATGGAACAACAGTTAACACAGATTTAGAACAAATATTAGGAGATGGTTTATGATACTGACTTGCAGCCTTTTCATATTGCAACGTGCCGGCCGGCTTCCCGGCCTTGGCTTTCGTTGACCTTGCAATATTAACAACGCCTACTCATACGAGTACGTCACATGTCATGTGATCGACTTATTTCTTGAGCTTCTACACCGAAACCTAGTCCAGCAATGTGCAGTGTGGATCATGACCAAACTTAAGTTGGTCCAGCTGTTCTGCAACTTTATTTTATGATAGCAGCCCTACATACATATTAATGATACAGTCAATCAATCAGTAGCTAGAAGGAGGTAGGACAATTATACAAGGAGGTGTCGCTGGAAAACGCATTGCATTTAATAAGTATTGTGTAAAACACTAATACCAAATTTATATCCCTGAGATAATATTTAATTTGAAAATGGTCATTGCAATGTTTTACACCAGTCAATATCCTCCAGGGCGCGGCCCGGAGTTTTAATGCCACATCCTATGATGTTAATTAACGGATAAAACCAGGACACAGGCCTGATTCGGCCCGCGGGCCGCATTGTGCCTACCCCTGTTCTACACTCAAGTTAAACTTTGGTTTATGGGAGAATACAACAAAAGACACAAAAAACATAACATTTGTATTTTCCTTTAAAATAAACTTTGTAAACATTATTCATTAACACTAATCACAAAGATTTCATTTTCCCATTTGAGAATTACCTACGAAATCTGCCATGTATAAGATATTTAAAGAATTACAGAACCACAACCACCACCACCACCACCAATAATAATAATAATAATAATAATAATAATAATAATGTTGTTGTTTTTAAATGCCATTTAAAAGATAAATAAACAATATATCTTTTAATAATAATAATAATAATAATAATAATAATATTATTATTATTATTATTATTATTATTATTAATGTTTCATCTCAAACAATCTTCAATCAATATGTTATTTATTTTTATTTTTTCTTGGAAAAGCAAAATGGATGTTTATGTTTCCATTTTAATATTTAGATATGTTAATAACTGTAAGAAAACCTCCTGTAATGCAAAGTATGGAATAAACGAAGCCCGACCACCAGTGTGCATGCCTGAAAGCAGACATGCGAGTTCCAGTCGACGCATCACCTTCGTATTTTCTTAATATACTAGTGTGTAATACAGTGTTTTTTCAGTAATGAGTTCTATTACCAGGAAGCGTTATTAAGGACAAATGGGAAAGGTGTTTGATGTGTAGTTTATCAAATTCGTTTTTATATCTTTCGAATAAAATTTCCTGAGGAGGTTTGTAAATGTCATTTTGATATTTATGTTTTGCCTTTTCCCCGTCGTTATTGAAGACCTATTATTTACCAACCCGAGTTATGAAAAGTAATGTACATAGCTCACGAGACATGACCAATACTAGAGCAAGGGTCTTTAAATGAATCTTTTAAATATCTTTAATCAGTTCAACTTTACCGATCGAAACATGCTTTTATAAAATTGCTTGTGTCCAAGGTACAATGCAACCACATTGTTGCAAATTTGTTGATAAATTTTGCAATCTCAAATATGCGATCTAATATAAATACAGACCGTAGAATATAAGTGCCATGATGTAGGTCTACACTTTAATAGACAATTTTCCAATCCCACAACAGCTACCGTATGTAAATATATATTGTACAAAAAAGAACCACCTGTTTCCATATTAACACTTTAATGGTAATTATTGCAATCTTAGAAATGATACTTAATCAAAGAGACACCCATAACACACATACTACGTAAATATGAAAGAGCTCCCCCTTCACTCCCCTCTACATTTCTGAATGTCCATACATGGATACAATTTCAGTAGACTGGGATTGTTTACCGTATGTCCCATTCAAGACTGGCGCGCGAAGGTTACAATTTGACAATGATAGCTTTATATGTCAGGACATGTATTTCTGCTTGAAATATATTATGTACACAGTGTGTCCCAGATTTTTGTCAGTCTGACACAAGGTTTCCTATACCAGCTTGTATCTCGAATGGTCGACCACAGAAAGAAGATGACCAGAACGAAAAGCGTCACCGCTGCTTTTTATTCTCCATATCAATCATCAACCCATATCATATGGCCAATGAAAGAAAGAGCCATTCAAGTTTTCATAATAAAACTAGTATAATATAAACTCGCTATACAAATGAGTTTTTGAAGCGCGATATTACATGCACTTCGAGACAAAAATAATCAAACTATATAACATGCGGAAGAGATGCGGTGAAGGATTAATTTTACTTCAAAGATATTACCATAAATGTTTCAAGTGCTAAAGATAATTCTTTATCTATTACTCGTACAGATTACGTATTCTGATTAAGATCTTCCATGATTTTCTGTGAATTTTCGGTAAAGATTAAAGGAGTACTAAGAGCAATAGAATAGTAATTTTCAAGGAGTACCTTTTTGCCATTTTCTTGACCATAATTTTGAGCGAAACGTATTTGTGATATACGGAATACATTTGACTTTAATTGAATTATACAACGCATCCATGCTTGCCATAGTAAAGATACATACAATCTTAACGAGTCAGGCATGCATACAGTTTGTTTGTTTGTTGTTTTTTTTTTTTTGGGGGGGGGAGGGGGCATAACATATTTATATCCTTTTTATGATTATCAGGTCATTGGCGGTATACATAGGAGACAGAGAAATGGCACTTAAACAGGTGCAACGCAGAACAAATCCAAATCAAATAAAATAGAAAACGGTGTCAAGTTTGAAAATGTTATGTTTAGAGGCTCGTTGTTTCGACTTTGGCTTCCAAAAGTGCTGACCATGGGACTCAGAAGTTACTATCTCAAAATGACAAAAAGAATAGTACTCGGAGCTCATTAGTTTAGTAAAACGATCGCGCCAATTGCTATTTAGGGCTTTTGTAACAAAGGCAAAAGGGCGAGGCCGATAATGTAAATCTCTTACTAGCAAATATCGGTTTGTACAATACAACCCATTGCTCGTGTTCATTCAAACGTTTCTTCTACTCCAAGCATTAAGAGACTTAAACCGGTATTACTATTTTGGAGATCGATGACCGCGAAACGAAAACAAAACTACATGGCTGTTTACTTCTCTGAAGAATTTATCGCAAGCTTTTCTCTAGTTTTGTAAACACATTTTGCTCTAGTTTTGTTCGTCACAATTTCATCTTTACATGAGAAGTTTTGAAATAAACGCAGTAGACTGAGTGACACACTTTGCATCACAAAGAGCAAAAGGGATTGTTTCGTTGTCCCAACGCTTTTAAGAAAAAGACCTAAAACGGAGATGCATGATGTAAATTACTATACCCCCTGCCACGTCCTCCTCACCCCCCCCCCGGTCGTGATAGCATGTGCATGTACTTACGCTTATGTGGTAATATAATATAACAAAACAATACATCACTTTTCTTTTTTGACCGCTATACCACAGACCTCTGCCATGTTCAGTTAGAAGATAAAAAAAAAATACATGCTTTAATTAATTCAAAAGTTTTCTTTTCTATATTTGTAATCTTCTTTGTCCGTTCATTTTACACCTGTTTTGTGGTCTTGACTTGGTAAAATAGTGTCTTCGTAAAGATCGCTAAATCTAATGTACATTAATTTACCCATATCCGCAGACTGTCATGTCTGCAAGGTCATTAACAGACTGCAGCCAATGAAAGCTGATACCAAATCCTTCCAAGAAGCAGGGTCGCTCTGCCGACAGAAACTGATCAATAGTCTCGATACCAGGACACCAAATGGCAACTGCGAGCACTTACTGACTCGTACGCCAAGTAGCAATGACTGGGCAATGCGTCCTTAACATATTTACAACCGACCAACTCTCTATTGTCATGCTATAAAGATGTGCCATTAAAGTGGCATGACATATAGCGCTAAGCTGTCTGCTAGAAACAATACACCATTGTTTGAAGACATATCAGAGTGTTAACCGTAATATATCCACTTTTCAAAATATGCCATTATGAAAATTCTCGCAATGTCATCTCTAAAGTTCAAGGTCAGCCGTTGTTACTTTGTAGATAGTGTTAAGTTCCTGTATTCTCTAATCAGCAGTCTTATTTTATCGATTCGTTGTGTCACCATTACATTTTTATGTTAAAAAGGTTGGGTACCAGTATCTGCGGTTAGAAAATGTCACCAATTTGGTTATCAGATCTACTTCGTAATTGTTCCCTTCTACCGGACTACAAGTCATGTATTTATGCATTCACGCTTTTATAGTAGATACAGTACTTGATAATACTCATAAAGGGATGCATGCGCATTCGAGTTGGAAATGTACGTGGTTTGTTCTTTTCCGTGACCGTTTTGACCAAGTTAAACCTACGTTTAGAGAGATAATAAATATCACGTGCACAATCCGAATCTCTTAAAATTGCGCTATATTTTCTTGATTTCCATACTACATATGTGTTTTGTAATCAGCTTACTCTGTGATTGGTCCCTAAAATCATGTTTGTCATATCGTTTTGGTCGAAATAAAAGTTGTCACTTTTTATTTATTTAAATATATGATGTGTGTCAGCCATTAGTATCCCCTCCAAACTTGCGATAGTGCGATATCATCCAGATATTTAAAGTGGCATTGACCTTCAGAGATTGCTTAACTAGGAAACAACATGTTCTAGGAGATCTTTATCAGTTGTGTGCTATTATGCAAAAATTATATTTATGCACTTTGACTTTTTCACATAGTTTTATTGAGTAGGATGTCGAATTACCTTGGACACCAGGCGGGTTCTTTTAGTTAGCTACATGTTATAATACTAATATGGGACGGGTTCACCTTTAATGAAAAAGCAGCGATGATTTTGCAGAGCACATTTCGGTAACGGAAAAAAAATATTATCAGTCATGAAAATGCAGAAATTCTAGTTCGAGTGCCGGAACACATCATCTAGGTAAATGTATATGACATAAAGTTACTATGATCAGTCACAGTATCATGCAGTTGTAAATAAGCCATGCGTGTATTCATCGAAAATGTCACGCTGTAATCAAACCTACATGCACATATGAAGCAAAATTATATAGCTACTTAGTTTGCTCCATAACATTGTGAAAACACATTTGGAGGTACACATAGTTTGAGGTTAGATATGATTTTCTAATTTTAAATCGTATATGTCAATATATTCGTTCTTTTATTTGACTATTTTTGATGCGAACACCGTTACAGTTTGAGACGTCCAATTATTGTGATGGGCAATTACTTTCTAAATCAGTTTATAAATCAAACAATTCACACAGTTGCAATAACACTGTTTATTTATTTGATAATTCTGACAGCAAAACAATGTATTTGGCTTTGCTGTTGAACGTGCGATGAAGCCTGAAGTGTCTATTAAAATGGATGGCTTGAGTAAACATGCAAATTTCAACAATGAGGTCTGCATTACTCAACCGGTGTCACCTTTGACATTATCGCTTCACAGTAAACGGTCAGAATGGTTGCAAGCCAATGTCTGAATAAATGACTGTGACTCAAAAGCACAGATACATGTACAAATTTATTGTATATTCACACATCGCCTTTTGACGATAGCCGAATGATCAACAATCTACAGCAAAGATAATTTACTTGGTTTAAAATGCTGACATAATTTTATAACTGAAGTCTTAGATAAATAAAGAAACAGAAACCTGTGCCTATATATTCTTGCTATGAAAGACATGCGCCCTAATTCAGCAGGTAATTGTCTAATTTCACCCAGATATCATTATTGGCAACATCTTGCATCTATATGAATATAATTAAACTGATTAGTAAACGTGTGAGTATAAACTGTTGCAGACATAGTAAAGACACTTCTGGTTGCAACATACACCAGATATCCATGAAAACAGACCAGTTCTATACTGCTTCGAAGTTTGTTATAAACAACACGAGCAGCATTTTTTGCAAGTGGATGGCTTTTAGATAACTTTTAGCACGGAAACCTGAGTCTGTGTTTCAAGACAATTTTAAAACTGAATTGAAAGTTGGAACACATGGCAACAAAGTCAAGTGCTTCTTGTTGAACACTTGAAGAAACTTTTACCATTTTTTTATGCGTTTCGCGTTATCAACTCAACACATTATTGACATAAAATGGTATTTGCTCCAATTTAGCGAATCATTCAAAATGACTTCTCGGGAATTTCAAATTTAATTGGTTTTTGAAGACTCGTATCATGAACAAAGCAAAGAGAACATTGCTTTCCCGAAAATAAAATACATGTCAACAAATTTGATAGTTACACCAGGAGATAATAATTTACGCACAAATAACATTAAAATATTAATGTATCTATATGTACATTCATGTGTGAGCGCTTTACCCTTTGTCTAAGTACTTTTGCTCACCAAAGACAATTAAGTCTTGATTAAGATTGTGTAAGTAGTGCGATGGAGTAATTATTACTTCATTAGAATACGCTACCTAATAAGCATGAAGTCACCAGTTGCTTGTCGGCAGACACGAACAACCGAAACAAAACAAAACAAGAAAGAGAATAATAACAAAAAATGAATGCTGCTGTTTTTATACGTTGGCTCTATCTAGTTTGTTTTAATCACATATACTATGTTTAAGAATCGAAGGTCAAAGATTAAATGTATGGTTGATATTTCTAATCATTTCTTCTTTCTAACACCATAGTATACTATCAAGTACTGCTTAAGGATTGAAAGAAACAAATGTACTTATAAATGCAAATAATAATGCATTGTTAGATAGATCGATGGTTTGATGCTATTAATTTGTGAAATGTTGTCTTCTTTCATAATTCTTTAATTTTGTTGTCATGTTTTGTGATTGAAATTATTAATTAGAAATCGAACTTGAAAATATACTGATTGGCCTAGACCTATATAGCTTTCTGTGGCAGAGCCTGTTGGTCATATCTTTTTGCAAATAACATTCTTATTGACCTATTTACAGTTATGGGCAGTAGTGAATACAATCAATAAGTAAAACATTGCAAGGGAGATAACTCAACTATCTATCTCCGACATCGGGTAATTGGGCGGAGGTTTTCTTGCTATATTTTGTGAAACAAATTGTTCCCACTTCCACTGTTAAAAGCATAATTTGATTTTGATGAGTTGTGACTTCCTGGAACTTATGACAGCCGAAGGAACAAAACCATAAGATTTTCAAAATCGTTTGAAAACGAAATAATTTTTTATCTGATGATATTATAACAGTTTTACAGCAGAATTTGAATCCTATTTTGGCTGTAAGGCGTTAAGTTTTAATGAACCGATGTTTGAATTAATCTTGGATATATCACAAGGATAAAGTATACCAATTTCAGCATCCGCTGAATTATCATTATCCAGATATCAAACATTGAAATCTTGTTTGAATTATCCTCCATCAAAACTAGTTTCCCCCTTGATGGCACAAAATAATAAAGAATTAATACATCCTATTGGCAAACATGACTTCGAACAGTCACTTGCGAGGAACGAAGGTGTAAAACAGATGACATTAACATATTTATATATGATAATTATGTTTCGTATGTCACAATGAACTAGTTTCATTTACCGACGAAAAAACTTTTTTTAAGGTAGGGGCCCACATAAAATATATTATCGTTTTCGTTTTTTATGTGTTGTTCTTCTAAATGGCAGTTTATCCTGAATGCTGGTTTGTTTCACTTTGTCAAGCATAAATATTAAGACAAATTAATAGAATTTAGTATTTCACACTGTAATGTTGCCGAATTTGATTGGCCACACAGGAGTGAGACATTATTGTTTATTTGTATTGCCTTGCTTGTCATTTGTTGTTTTGATTCATACAGATACGACAGAATTACAGATATAAATCAAAGCTTTAATGTATACATTTAGCTTTGATACGGTTTTGTATTGAAGTCGGGGTGGGGGATGATTGTTGATAGTTGTTACACTACAGATAAAATACAACAAGCATATGACACGATTTCATTTACAATTGTAGGGTTGGCGATCTTGAAAAATCGATCGAGGATTATGTATCCAAGATGGAGAAGCTGAACAACGAAATAGCTGGACTCGTAGGAGACATTGAACTGCTGAGGAGAAACCAAACTCTCGTGGAGGATGAGAACAACCGTCTGAAGATGCAGCTTCAAAAGCTCCAAGACGACAATGCCAGGCTACGGGAGGTAGGAATCATAAAAAATCTGATGGACAGAGTAATATCTACATTATTTCATTGACTATCCGTCGAGGGGCGTGGATTATGGCTGTGTATCTGACTTTGTTGATCTGATTTCCTTGATCTAAGATGTCTCTATTTGTTGTCTACTGCATATTGGCATCTCGAATAGAGTGATAATGGTCAATATAAGTATTGTAAAACGAACTACGAATCAATTTATTTACGCATACTTTAAGGACATATTTAAAAAACAACGCAATGTACAGTTAGTATTACAAGTGTATGCTTTTCAAGTTGGTACAAACAATTCCTGTGCAGACTTTCCAGTGTGTACATAAATTAAAGATGTCATTTTCCAGTTTTTCGGAATCCATTTTAAACAGATGTTTTAAATTTTTTACAAATGTGAATTAATTATTTAATGAAATATAAACATTTCTACAATAAGCGTCACTGTACTTTCTAAAACTTGGTCATAACGTCTTACAGGACTTGACTGAGGCTACCAATGCCCAGCTCGAAGAAGCAAACCGGGCCCAGACTTTAGAAGAGGAGTTGGAATTCACGAAGAATGCCCTAATGACCGTATGTGTCTGTCTGTCTGTCTGTCTGTCTGTCTGTCTGTCTCTCTCTCTCTCTCTCTCTCTCTCTCTCTCTCTCTCTATATATATATATATATATATATATATATATATATATATATATATATATATATATATATATATATATTAGTTGAACTAAACATTTGGAGGATCAGTAGATCTGGTTTTTTGTAGTATATAGGGATATCATGTGCTTTTTTTTTACAATGCATCTTAACATTATTTTACTCTTGACAACGACTTTGATTTCAGGTGATATAAAGCAGCATCCGGATGTAAAACCTTGATAGTCACCGTATCAGCCATAATTTAGCGACATCAGTAATACTGATATGTGACGGTTATTTCTTAATATTCCTTTGTTGGTGTACAATGCATTTCGAAGGACTAAAAGAAAATATTGAGATGTTAATATGAAGGATTAGTTTCAGTATCAAAACACTGCATCTGTTAACAAATAATTTTCATTTGAAACAATTACAGAAGAAATGAAGTCAAAAAATGGGAAAGAACATATTTCATGCACTTCATCAAGTCTGAACGATCAGTAGACACAGTCTCTTTGGATACTACGTTTGTTATCGTTCAGTCAGTAACACTGATGCTATCACTTTACGAAACACGTGCAAACTATGCCGCTAAAATTGCATTTAAGTGGTAACTGTTGTTCTCTATGCAATCAAAGGAAAACGAGGAGCTCCGAAGACTTCTGAAACAGGACTCTGCCATGCCTGACGTCCGTGCCATGTGGGAGGGCAAGATGAAGCAGGCAATTGCAGCCATCAGACAAGCCTATGACGACGAACTACGAAACATCCAGGCCAATTGCGAAGCTCAATACGAACTACAGGTAGTGTATGTGTGAATGTATATAAAAATCACTTCCATGTAGGACTCAGTCACGTACATTGAGTCTCAGTTTTGTTCATCCACTTTACTATTTGCTCCAATTTCAGAGCAATATAGCAGACTTGCGAGTATAACGACTTGTATACGCCTTAAACATAGCTTAAGCAGGATGTCAATAGTACTCTCACATCTGAAATAACAGATCTGAAGTCTGAATAGGTACTAGAAACGGATAGTTTTGCGATCCTAGAGGACAAAGTAATATTTTCTGCTATTTATACTTATATTATAGGTACGTTGGTTTCATAAATGTTGGTATTAAATGTCCCATTCGTTGTTGGGTACGAGATTTCAACTGCTTCATTTATTCCTTGCATATTATCTGTGTCATATAAACACGGCAAAGATAATGATATGAAACATTTCAAGGTCTGAAAGGAATTACTTTAAAGCATGTGGATAATAATAATAATAATAATAATAATAATAATAATAAATCGAATAATCCGTTTTAGAAATAACCCATAATATTATCACGTGAGAACGCAATATGTTTCCTTTGGACATTATTTCCATGCAGTCAGCACATAACTGGTTAACTGGTGAAATATTGAATTCCCTTGTTCCTTGGAAATAAAATCAAATGATAAGCAAGTTAATGAAATAATTTAAAATACTTGGTTTACGTTATTATTTTAATATGGAGATCTGCGTATATATCTAGAAACTTAAATTATCAATATTTATAGCTAAGAAACATCCAATCAAGCATGAAGAAGGAGCAACCAGACTCAAGCATCGTAAAGGAGGAAACACGAAAATTGAAATCACAAGTGAACTCTGCTCAGAGCGAGCTAGGAGCTCTCCAAGGCCAGGTAAATATTGATTATCAGGGATCATTAATCATTATTTCGAATCATACATGACTAATAATTAAATCTGGAAGCAAACGATTACTAATATTTTCAAGTATATTCTCCACTCGATGGTTTATTTTATAATTTCTTATTATATATCTAGAAATAACGATATTGCTAGGCAGAAAAATGAAAGATCGTTTAATTATCAAATATGTAGTTTCAAAACGGAAATTTCGGATTAGAATAGTTCAGGTATTAGATAGCTATTGATTTTGTAGCCTAAGAAGGCATTACTTAATTTGGCTACAGCCTTCGCAAACAAATGCCTTGTGTAATATATTTTAAAAAAAGACGTGACAAATGTGCCTCAATCATACAGATTGCCTCCCTGAGGGAACAACTGGCGGCCAAGGAAAGGGAACTGGATTCTATGGAAGAGGAATATAAGATTCACAAGTTGGATTGTGCTGGAAGAATACGTGAGTTGGAGGATGAATTGGCCGATGTGACTTCAGATCTGAACCAATTAAGCAGCGACAAGCTGACACTGGAAATGGAGATTGGTACCTACAGGAAACTCCTGGAGCAGCAGGAACATAGGTAAGCAACATGTTAAGTCATCTTTTTCAATATTAAATGAATGGGGAACTTTAGGAAAGTAAATGACTTAAAGTTCAACTGAATATGCTAAATGCTAAAAATATGCATATATTTTCTATAACAAGTAAGGACCTTGTTTTATAACGGAGTGGTGGAATTATAGTTTGACATTTTCTCCAAAAGTGGCAAACAATCTACAACTATAAGAAAACAAATCAGTAACTCAACGCACTGCTAAACAACACAGAACAAAACAGATGACTGTCATTTAAGCTACTACGTAAACGCTCCAGAAGATGGTGATGATGGAATTTAAAACTTTGTTTTTGAGCAATATTCATTCAAGGAAATATCTGCACGTATAATTCGAAACAATGCGTTATCTGGGGATTTAGTAGAAATGTTAGAAGGATATTGAAAATTGTTTCTCCTTAGAAGGTAAAACTTAGGATTGTGGAAATTGATTTAAATGGTTACTCATTAAAAACAACACACAAAAATACTTTATTTCGCAGTTGTCTTGCTGATACATGGATAACATCAGATTAACCCGAGTAGCAAGAAAAAATTAGATTATATATTATATAATAATATGTATTAATATAATATTAATGACTTATGCCTTCTGAATCCGCTAGAAATACACACACACACACACACACACATTTATAAATATTTTTAAAAAATTGTATGCATATATACATTCATGAGTAAATAAACAGAAATGACAATTAAAATAAACATAAAACACCAATACAGACACGCACGCACAAGGCAAATGAGGACTAAAAACCTTTCCGAAAAATATTATCAGAGACGTTAGAAATAATAGTAAATAGTTATAAGCGTATCATATGTAAGTGTAAAATATTCGTTAGAAATCAGAATGTGTCGATCATATTATTTGCTTCAGATGATCCTTACTGGGCTGTCATACTTGATAGCATCTTGACATTCATTCAGGTTCGCTTCACACGTGTTAGGTTTTTATAGATAAAGCCGAAACACTGCATTTAAAGATTGCTGACCTAAATTGAAAATACATACATACAAATATGTCTGCGTATTACTAAATTAAAGCTGTTGATGAAATGTCTTGGAGAATTTAAAATGACTTTATTTAACATTCATGGGCACAAGTAATATATTTTCATGAGGTAGATTACATTTACATACAATTAAAATACAATTTTGTAAGTTCGTTATATGTTTTAGAAGAATTCACAAAATGAGGTGCAGATGATTACCATATGCCAGCATCTCAAATAATAAATCTCTAAGATTTGGAATAGGCTTCCCAACTTTAAAAACATTAAAGCTGTGAAAAATATTTTATGTTATGCTGTCTTTTGCCGCAAATGAATTCATCGTACAAATCACGGTGAGTCAGGCCCAGTACATCAAAATACCCAAATCGTTTGACCTGTGTTAATTTATTGACGGAAGTCCACAGCGGCTAATTTCTTTCTTTCAGCTTGGAAAGTATCGTGGAGTCACGCACTGGAGCAATGAGCAAAGGGGGATCCAAGCTCACCGATATCCTTCAGTCTAGCATGTCGCAGTCCAGCAGTTAGTAAAATAATCCATATGATTGATTATTCACATCCTTGAAGCTATATGTTTGCATGCATGCGCAGTGGGGCTTTTGCAATATTATACGCGTCGAGGCGTTCCGAACATCTAGTGCTTTTGGAAATTGTTTGAGACTTCAGATGCAGTTTCCATTTTTTGCCCATATTTTCTCGCATATGTGATATAAAGTGTCCTATATACGCTATGTAGTCTTAATTGTTACATAAATACATTGTATTATTATACCGGTTCCATACTTTTGAGGTTGAAATGTTTATAAAATCTTTCTTCGGTACGTTCTTTATCAGATGCATATTGTCTCACGCTTTTTTACCTTATTAGTCTTTCTCAAGTTTATTAAGCTTTTGAACAAAACGTAAATAAAAATACTTTCGCTTTGGAAATGAATGCTTGTGTTATCCATTAGCGGTGATTGGATTATACACGGGATTACTGTATCTAAACAAGGAAATCTGAATCCATTTGATGGACCACTGAGAGGCCGTACAGAATGCATGACACATGACAGATTTTCTTGTATTTAGACACAGAGATGGTGGTTTGTGTCATACGTTTTTCGATTATACCAGTACAAGCTTGCACTGCTACACAGTCTGTATTTTCAGTACGTTAACGCTGTACCTTGCGTATGCAACGCTGGCATAATAAAGCTTTGCGATAATGCCAGCATATTGTGATCTATGACGACAAATACTCTATAAAATACAGCTCTCTCATTTCAGAATTTACGTAATTCAATTTTAATGTTATTTGTAATTGCTGAAAATAAAATAAATGTAGCCTCGAAATTAATATCTTTCTTAAATGTGCATTGGGAAATATTAGTAAAACTTTGCTAGTAAATTAATTATGATTTTGCAAGTTACGAAGACCTAATTCAGATTTCTTCACTGTTACATAAAAATATCTACCTGCTTCTTGGATATTGCTTCAAGAATTTAAAATACATATGCAATTATTTTTGAAAATATTTGTTGGAGTAGGGTTTCTGTGAGAAATATGTTGTTAAAAAGTTCTTGAGTTATACCCGTGGAGTCTAAACTGGCCGCTGTCTATATTAGTATCACGTACATGGAATATAGTATTCAAAGCATTGTAAGTTGATGTGCTGATATATTGGAAAATATAACTCATTTACTTTCCCCCAAAGACTATCACTCTTTCCTTGCAAGATTCAGGTTTATTATACCTGCAGCTGTGAACGACAACGAAGATCAACAAAGACCTATATTTTTAAAATTCCTATATTCCCGGATTAACACACTTCTACAAGGCTGCTCTGGTTGGGTATTTGAAAAAGTATCAATACAATAATTTATGAAACGTGCTAAAGATAAATGTGCGCACAGATTAGTATTTGTAGTGAAATGTAATCAACTAAAATAGTACTGTCCTGTTCGTTGTATTGTGTACGTCATTATTCCAAAGAAGAATCATGTTGATATTTACAATTTCTTAAATTTTAAATAAGTTTCCGACAGACAATTGAGGAATTATTTTTGTAACAATCTCTTATTAACATACTATTAAACTGTTTAGATCAGAATATTAGTAGATATGACCAAAGTGAGCAGCCTTGTGTCAACGAAACCCGTTGTTAACAAGATTGTCATGTGTGTCCTTCGACGTCATACAATACTTGCATGATGAACGCTAACAAGTAACCTATGTCAAGACCCTTTACGTATACAGAAGAAATATCCCGTTATTTTCATATGTAATTCCTCAAGCCTAACATCACCGAAAGATATTCAAGTCCTCGTGAATAGCATGACAATGGTAAGAAAGATGTCTTACATGAGAAATTTTAATGCAAAATCTGTCTGCAACAATTTATTATGAGCTGACTGAAAATTATATAGAAATTTGTAGATGTTTTTGCTTAAAGAGACTGCTTTAAAGAAGTACATTATTCTGGGGTGGGATAATATGGGTGGAGTTGGGGTGGGGTTAAACCTAAAATGTTATTTATTTAAATCTTACCTGACCTAGTTCAGCTTGTAGAGCTCAAAGATTATCTAGCAATTACAACTAAATTTCGAAAAGAGATTGGTTTGGTCCATAGCTAAATTGCGCAATGAACTCTGCATATGTTCTAAATATTACAGTTATTATTTGTATAAGCCAACATTACATGCATCGATATAGAAATTATTTTGTGAAAATCCCATATGTAGAAGGTAAATAAATCTTGAAGAAATGTTACAGGTAGTCAAAGAGCATTAAATTTGTCAAGGAATGTACATTCCTGGAGAGATTAATTAAACAATACGTCCACATTAAGCTACACAGTCACAAGAGCAAAAATTCCATTATTTCTCTAGAAATTCTGTTTTAAGGCTAAGCCCTTTTAAAATAATAGTAGTCAATTGTGGTCCATATATTCAAAGGTTGATAAAGAAATTAGGCTAGTTCTACCAAGCTTTCCTTTCGTTATCCTTCAACGAAATAATATGCTTCTAAGATATCTTCAATACTGCTTGCATTTGCTTTGACGACAGTTATTAAAGACTTTTTCTTGCATACGAATTTCTAGAAATGAAAAGTTGTGATATTAAATAAATATCAGTTGCATGAAAGGTTAAAATATTAGGTATAAAGATAACACATCAGCCATACATTTGAGTAGACAAGATTAATCAAATGTAACTTTGAAATCATTCTGTTATTTAAACTGTCGATTGCTGAATGTTTGAGAGGAATAGCGCTTCTTTCTGAATATTTTGTTACATGTGGAATTACACACACTATCATTATCATATTGAAAATACAACCCTTATTAAGAGAATATAATTCTCTGCATGACTTAGAGTACATTAGTGCCTTGCTTGGTAAGTATTTCATAATTCATAGCGTTATTCCATAGCCTCATTGTTATAGCCACGTGACACCAAATAATAGTGAATGCGGTCAGGTATGTAAAAGAAATGTTAAATTTGTATCCATCTTTACATCCATGCCCATGAAAATTCCTCAAATGGCTTCAATGCATTCACAGATGGTAACTTTCTACACTTTTCACATTTTACAAGCAAGTACAAGACGATGTCGGTTTAATTATTTTGATTTCAAATAGAGTAATTGCGGTCATTTGCGATTCTATTGTAAGCATATATTTTCTTATATCAAGATATAATCTTAATTATTTTCCTGTCATTTATTATCTGAAGCACATTCATATATTTTATTTTGCACACTATTAGTTTAGTACTAATCGCATGAGGATGACACATGTATCTTTAATCGTTTTTGAGGAGGACACATGTATTTACAATCGTTTTAACGTATTTTATATTTTGAGGGTAGAACTGATAGTCTTAGATATGTAGGAGGCAAACAGAAATAGTTTTAGCTTTTCATGTTAAAGACTTTGTTTTCCAACTTTGAGACATATGCTTTTCCACGCGAAAGTCCTTAAAGATGCTAAAGTTATCAAAAATCTCTAATCTCTTTTGATAAGCTTTAACTAATATTCAGTCGAGTTACTATTCAACCATGTATTTTATTCGATGTATTGTAGACTTCTGCACTAAGCATCGATGAATATGTTAGTTCAAATGAACCCCACGTTTCTTATTATGTGAAATTTTTTTATGAACCACGTCTTGTGCAATGACCTGTAGTTTTAATTGGTTCTGGACAACTTGTATTCCTTCTGTGTGACTATATGTAGGCAGCCACTTAGTTTTTCAAATAGATGGAAGCTCCCAAGAGAAGCAGAAGAAAATACTGTAACATATAATATACAATTGAAATCAAAATATTTGTAGTCTTTTCAAGCATTTTGCCCTCCTTAAAACAGAAAATACTATTTGGCACTGGTATTTAAATGATTCAAATAAATGATTATATATATTTGAAGGTATGGTTTTAATCTTTATTCTTGTTAGAAAGTCTTGCCACACACTAGTATTAACGAAAATATGTAGGGAGTATCAATTAGAATATGTCTTTGTAAAGAAGGGGCGTGAACGTATGTCAAAATATCAAATATTCAAGAAAACAACACACATATACACCCAAGTTTTAACCCATGGCGCGTTTAAAATATACTTCCAACAGCCCTACTGTGATGTAAATCGGACAGCAGTTCACAACATACGTCTCGTCACTGCTGCACCATCAAATTTTTTAACAATTACTACGTTCGAAGGCCAGTTCGTGAAAAGGTGACTGGCTGGGTTATAATTCTTAGATAAGAGACAATTAAAAGGAAATATAGAAACTGTGATCTACTTTTGACCTAATATGGTATTTACAAAAGTAGGTATTATCATTAAATTTCATTTGGAATAACTGTTCCGTTTGAAGCTGGTAAGTAAAAAAGTCTTTACACCTTACATCAGTTCCTATCGCTCATCGTGTATCATCAACTTTTCATATTTATGTACTTAGGCAAATGGAAATGACATTGAAATTTGACCAGTGCGAATCATCTTTGAATCGTTTGCTTGATGTCAAACTTTGCACTACTTGCCTGCAAAAACAATTTCCATAAGGTGAAACATTTCTCCTTTAAACATTATAATACTGGAGGTTACAAGAAGGAAAGTTAAGCAGCTAAAAACATTACGCGGACAGTCTGTGACCACTAATTAAACACTGATAAGTTTGAATTCTTTTTTTTTTACTTTAAGATTTCTAATTACTTACACATGTATTTTTTCACATCCTCGCGAACTATTTTCCTCAATGTGACTCAGCTTTGATTTGTGAAAATCAAAAGACAATATGAACGAATTTGTGATTGACGATTTCAAACAGCAATGTCTATTTGTTCATTTTCTGATTCGAGCAAACATAATCTTGTCTGTTATAATTTATAATTTACACATTGCATCATTATGTCTTTTGACTCAGACTTTAATTATACATACATTATGTTGCACATTATCTCATTATTATAAATTTCAATTTGTTATCTATTCTACTTCTCATTATTATAAATTTCAATTTGTTATCTATTCTACTTCTCTTTTTACCTGTGGACGTAGAGCACAGAAGTCTAAGTATATATGATGTCCTAAAATACCGTAAATTCCTTTATTTATGCGAAGGTCACGTTTTGTAGTTAAGCACGTAAGTAGTATAAGACAAGGCAATCTATAGATATTTTTACGTCTACGGCATAAATAGTTTAAACTGGTAATTGAAATTTCTAATTTCGTACTCAACACAAAATCCACGGAAATTGTTACCAAAGGAATAAAATCCAATTCAGAATGTTTCACTGGTTGCGTAAGTACGATGTAATCATATTGCATTTTCGTGGAAGCAAACATCATTGGGTATAGTAATGTATGTGCATTATTTTTAAAAAGGCTTGAAAGAAATTAGATGTGGGATTGTATTAACAGGGTCAGAGTGATTATCAGATAGCTCTTTTTTGTTGGAAAAATGAAAGTGGAGGTTATATATATATATATATATATATATATATATATATATATATATATATATATATATATATATATATATAACACCCTTATATTGAAAATTTTAAATAAACTCAAGACAACTATATACTTGTTACAAATCAATAATTATATCTTCCAGACACAATTTGCTCAACTATTTATTTAAAGCAAAGATCGGCAAAACACACAAAAAAATTTCAGAATGTTCAAGGAATACAGAATAAACTCAGCTAACGATTGCAGCGATATTAGCACCGCATACACAGAGAGTTTGGTTTATAAACGATCGTTGTGGTTAGGCAAAGAGGTTATTGATTAATTTGAAACAAATATTAATCTATTAATTAAGTCAAAGATAACGAAGATAAAGTTGACAAGCAGAAAACAGACTAGATGAAAGTAAATCAATTCAAAAGAAATAATAAGAATTTAAGAATCTCTCGCGCTCTATGGGATCCCGGTGAAATGTATTCAAGACACAGTTGTCGACCTTTCCCCCGGCTGTTCTAGCTGTAGTTAAACCAGCTGTTTCTAAAGCCATCAACACTATTCACGCTGTTGTGGAATCTCCCGTAACCGCCGCCTTCTGCACTATCTCTCACCAGGCACGGGCCAAATCACTGTTCAGCGCACCAGCCGTGGAAAAGTGGCATTCCAGGAATACAGCCCTGAAGGAAAGTTCGTCTCTATTGAAAATACTTCCCCTTCTCAGGTATGGCTACCACCCAGTTACCAATTTGTTTTTTGTTGTTGTTGGGGTTTTTTTTGTTGTTTTTTTTTTTTGGGGGGGGTATTTGAAATTTCCTTCAGCACGTGAAGATGCCTCTCTGAGAACATATAATGTTATTTTTTTTCAAGTAGACGAAGACAAATGTTCAGACAAAATGGGTATATTAAAAGAAGCAGTAGTTTTTGGGAGGTGCATCAGTAGTCATAACAGTACAATCTGAAATGTATACATGATTAGATAGTAGTATTAGAAGTGAAAAGTTATTAAGTGTGAAATTATACATTGGACAATTAATAACCGAATGTTGACCAATAGAAACATTTATTTGATTTCAATGTCAAAGAAAACGACGTAATTAAGATGATAAATATATCTTCAATTTTTCATAACCCTGTATTTTAGTAAAGACATGTAGATTAACCCATACTGTTTATTTGAAACGGATATTTTTCAGGCTTTTGATCTAAAATCATGGAAGGTCTTGAGGAAAGATGGTTCCGGCATGGTAGACAATTCCTTTACTTTTGGAGACAATGTCAGTCTCGGAGCGAAACAGACTCTCACGGTATTTAATAATCTCTTTTTCCTTTCCACTCCCTCCATCACAAACACATACACACACAATGTGAAGAAATTTGTAAGTTCTTATTAATTTGTTTCCAATCCATTTGCGATTCTAATAGTTAATGCAATAAGTGTTAAAGTTAGACGAAACACACACAAACCCACATTTGTTAACTTATGATGCATTTTCGTTCACTAACGAGACGCTTTTCTGCTTGAGTCAAATGTTTGAAACAAGTAGTAGTAGTAGTAGTAGTAGTAGCTGTCGTAGTTGCAGAAGCAACACTCGCCGTTTTGCTTGACCCTTTCTTGAACATTTATTGATGTATATTGCGATTTTAAAGTATCAAAATATTTCGAAAAATCCTAGCTTTTAACCCCACACTCCAGTCCGCATGCAAAATTTGTTCCCTGGCTAATTTTATTATATGTACAAAAGTCAGATTGAAATATAAGACAAAATGATAATTAATACGTTTTTTTTGTCTGCAAGAGCTGATATAAAGGGATACTGTTGAGAAATATTTTTCGACCGTCTTACACATATTTATTAACTCTTTTATATTTCCAATAGAATATAACATACACAGAATATCATAGTTCCATAAAATAGTATTTTAAATTTAAGGATTTTGTTTTGTGAAGGTTAGTAAATCCATGATATGTAATTGCAAATGTTGACATGAGTTCAGTCTCTGGACATTTCTGTCTGCTTTTAGAGCGTAGATTTGGAAAGAACTATTTTTGCAAGGAAAGAAGTTTCTCCAAAACAAACCTATACTTTAATAAGACTGAAAGAAAATGTAACTAAACCTTCATCATCTGTTTGGCATTGAGCAAGGACAATAAAGTGTCATATCAATTCATTTGTTAATTTTGCTATCAACAGATATATGGAAAGAAATGGAGTAACCTTGCTCACGGCATGGATCAGGTGCTTGAGGACCAAGCATGGGCTAGCGGAAGTGGAACATTTGTGCTGGTTGATGATAAAGGAGCGGTATGTAGATATATATGTATGTATGTATGTATGTATGTATGTATGTATGTATGTATGTATGAATTTAAAGTTTGAATACAGCCAAAATCTTGGACACTGTCAGTGGAACGCTTTGTTTTGGGACCAATGTTTAAATGTTGACACCCTCATCTGTTTATCGCAACAGATTGTGTTCAAATAAATGAAGCAAACTGTGAAACTTTATAATTTAATTGGATTTTTCTGATGAGAGAAAAAGGCTTCAGTAGAGGTATATACCTACCAATTTCCAATTCTACAAATCATATAGTCTTTTAAAAGTCGCCAAAATGTCTCATGGTTACGTGGAAATACGTTATTCAAAACTATCTGCCATTGTGATTTTGTATTGTTTTCTTTACAGGAAAAGGCTACATTGAAGATAAACTTCATGTAAAAAGACCAAGTGGTGGAAATGCAGAGATCATGAAATCATCAAATGTTACATTTAGAGTAGCTGCTAGCAGTTAAAGACTTGTTTTGTGTCACAGAACGGATGTATTTAATTCTAGAAGCTAGAGATAAATTTACAATTCCTATTATCTCTATTTCATTATTGACCTAGCTTTTATGGCATTATACATACATATTGCATGAAATCAACGTAACGGTCAACTGGTAAATTAATACATAGTCATGTTATTGTGTAATGTCTGTAATGGCTTATGTCTAATTTTAAACGGACGACATCCACGATAATGGACCAGATTTGGTCTTAGAAAAATGAGAGAAGTACGCATCAGACTTCCAGTGACATATAAACAAGTTTTTCTATAGTGTGTTGGATATACTAATATACAGATGTTTTATAACGAGCTTAGTTTTAACGACTGCCACTGTAAATTTCATTTATGTTTATATGTCAAGGTCTGTACATATTTTAGCTGTATTTTACAATAAAAGTACGCTAAAATATTAACTTAAAGGCAAGCATTTCTTTGTGGCTTTATTTTTCTTACGTAAGAGATACTTTACGTGTACACGTATGGTATTATTAGGATGATATGGAACGCTAGATGAGATGGACACGAAACACAAAATCAACACTACATCGAAAACATTCTCAACGACACTTCAGTATATTTTATCATCCAACAGTGGTTGGTGTCCGATAAATTGTATCTTGTTACATGTGTCACAAATTAATCATTATCGCTGAAAACGCCAGAAAACCTCAGTTACATATTAAAAATACTCGTGGAGTTTCGTGTAAAATGACGTTAGTGTGCCGTCTCTATACTCATCAAAACACAGAGAATTCTTAAAATACATTCCACTGCAATTGCAGTTCTAGTGTATTTGGTAAACTTCTGCTTGAGTACGCATATCACTTTTTTACAGTAATTTTAACTGAGCGTAAAACCGATGATGGCCAAATGTGGAGGGACAGGCGATTTGTCGGGAGTAGAGTTTTTGTTTTTCGAAGATAAAGTATACACTTACTACAGCTTAACGTGGACAGAATGTAGGAGAATATGGAATGTTTCATGGAATTAACTTGTGTCTTTTCTATTATCTTGCTTTGTATCTCATGTTATATAAAATGTATCAACCTGAGGAGCAAACACAAAAATAAATCATATCCATTGACTGCAGTTTGTACGAAACACAATGTTTAATTGAATATTTATTTTTCAATAATTTGAACCTGGTCTGCTGTCTATTTTGCATTATTAGAAGCGCATCCATTGTTAATGTGCACCAATGTGGAAAGCAATAAATATCGAACGTCTTAGGTTTATATTTCAATTGAATATACACATGCATATCTTTCAAAGGTTAGTGCGATTTCATATGCCATTGCCTTTTGTGTAATATTTACCTATATATTACATTGTTTTAAAGTTGAATTCACAAAGTCTATAAAAAATTCTTATATATATATATATTGCTTTTTAACTCCAAAATGGGTGCCTTTCACCATCTTATCTCAATAAAATTTAAAATATTCGATGTCGTGTTGTTTGTTAGTTATCTCTCTTTATATATCTGTCCATCAGTCTATACCTATATATGTATGTCTATACCTACATATGTATGTCTATACCTATATATGTATGTCTATACCTATATATGTATGTCTGCTTCAATATATATCTTCTAATATCATTTGTTTCTTGCAATTAAATACAAATTATTCAGCTACATTAAAAAAGTCAATTAATACTTTTCAGCTACTTTACCAGATTTGAAGTCTCTATAGTAATATGTGAAGAGGCGCTTTGTTTCTCTCTGTTTGTTGAGAAAGCATATATAATTGACTTTTCATACACATTTTGCCATCTCCCTCAATATATAGCTATTGGAGATATTAGCTGGGTTTTGTTTCACAGTATGTACCTCTTCAGAGGTAAATGTGTCACCAACAACAACCTTCGATTTACATAGCATTTCAGCCAGAAGCTGTTTGTTGTAATTGGGTCATAAGGGGGCCAACCCGTTATAATAAACCAGCCTGTTTATTTTGCCTGTTAGAACTGAGATAAATATCCGAAACTGGCGTGTATTTCAATTGACATCAATCTGACTCCAACTTTCAACCCTTTTTTAAAGAATGCCGTTGTTTACGGCGCCATCTGGGCACATGAAAATGTGCAACATTCAACACAGGCATCTAACGGAATAGGTACATCTATTCAAGTAATTATTTCTTAAATGTTAGCTGATGCACATCTTCAAGGTTATTTTGTATAATTTGACAATAAAGTGAAAACAAGATTGAAGTTGATTAGAGAAGGCTGCATCATAAAGGTCACCCATCCAACAATCGATGAAAGTCAGGGAATTTTTACGAAGCTTCAAACTCGTGTGCGATTTTAGAAGGGTTTATAAACATGCGAAACAGTAGTTTGTCTGTCTCCCTCAGTGCGTAGGTATGAGATGAGTACAAATATGGTATGTGCGTGTGTGTGTGTGTGTGTGTGTGTGTGTGCTAAATGTCTGAACCGTAGACAGTTCTTTAGTTCAATTTTATTTATGTGTTATTTTCTGCAAACCTTGTGAATGTGCATGGCTTTGAATTATGGAAGAAAAATGAAATTACGAACTCTTGGACAGGAATGCTAAAGTATCAGTTACGACCGTTTCTAACCTCTAAAATCGGCAACGCATATATAACAGATGATATTGCAGTTGGCTGATATGAATCATTGACACCTGTGAAAACGGAGAAGAGGAATGTTTTAACCACTCTGCTGCCTGGCAAGACAAAATGTAGGCAGCCCAGCGTAATAAACAATTACTGAAGTATTCCTCTTTGCAACATAAGAGTGATCTGATTAGAAAATTTAGGAGCACCATTTTTGAGCAGCTGTGTCAATCGTATTATATAAAGAGAATATCAGCTTTGTTTAATTTTCAAGTGTTCTTTGTTTCAGTTTCTTTGTTTTGCATCTTTCCAATTGGTTTATTCTATCCGGAAGGTTCGCATTTAGATATTTATTACAAAATAGCGAAAACTGCGAATAGTATACTTTGTGAAAATGTCATACAATCGGTAAATACCAGTCGTATCAATATAACATACATGACCCAGATAACATAAATATGTACCTCTAGCTGGTTTTTTCCTATAAACCAGGTCTTTCACGAGGAGATTTATTGTTGTTTAAGACGTAAGATCTAATATGCAAACGCTTCAACTACATCCATATCGAATATTTGAAACAATCCGCCATCGACCGACAACAACCTAAAGAAAAAGAGGCAAACAAAGTTCGAGAAGAGATGAAGAAGAATTGGTTTTGATTTAGTAGTTTATGGTACAGCAACACAAGTGTGTCATTTTTGTGCTTAGGCATTTGGAGTAACGTACCTTGCCCAATGACACATCACGGTAACCCGATACGACTGGAGTCGGTCTGTTCAACAGTCTCGAGTGCTATGGTAGCTGGCCCATGGTAGTCCGATGCTAGGATTTGAACCCGCACTCTTTCGGTTGTGTGTCCGGCACGCTAGCCATTGTGCCACCACGGCTCCCGATTGAAAGGAACAAAAAGCATTAGTTGTTACTTTAACACATGTAAGTTTTTTGAAACACTTTCCGCGAAATACTCGACATATATGACAGGGTAATTCCAATAAAATGTTTATAAATATCGATTGTATTAATTTTAATAAAATCATGCCTAAACTACATTCATCTATTTATCTATAATTTAGACTGTAACGATATAAATCTCATTAAGTATTTAGAAACACCGTTGTCTATTGCCATGAAGAAATGATTTCCTCTATGATGCCTTGATAATATTGTTTTGTATTATTTGGAGTAAGTATTAGGCTTGATAACTGGCCAGCTTGAGACGTTTGCTATTTTCTCGAGACGATGCAACGAAGAAAACCTTAATAAAGTTGTGATAAAATATATCATTCGGCCGAATACAGGTCTTGAGGAGTGTAATAATATGCTAAATCTCGTCAACTCTCGTCTTGAGGAGTGTAATAATGTGCTAAATAATGTCTGAATTATAATCTCCGGAATTATTAAGATAAAGAAGGAGCATGCAGGCACGCATACATTTTCATGTTGAGAAAGAGAATAATACTAACTGGTGTGTACCAAAATTGAGAACACAAGTGCTAAACTGTTTAGTGATGAAAAAGTTAGACATACTCTCATATGACAAGCTGTATGCTTAGATATGAATCTACTTATACAGAAAAGAGAAAACATATATAGATCAATTCACTATGAGCTTTTACAGGCACTTTCTGTTTACGATTACAGTTCTTGCAACATGGGTAAGAAATGTGCATAAGATTTCTGCGGAAATAAGTTGCCATGTTATAATCAGAGAAGCCTGCAGAGTCGCTAGAGCGAAAAAGATCACTATGACATAGTTTTGTCCCTGGTGAGTACTACCGTCAAAGATAAATATATCAATTAAGTTTCATGGCTGTCCACTCAAGAGTGTAGGAGAATCTGAGCTAAAAGCAAAAACATATATCACGATGACCTACTTTTACCCGTGCTTAGTAGCAACCTCCAAGATAAATATATCCATAACGTTTCAAGACGCATAAAAGTGGTTGATAACCTGATGTAAATGCAACAAAATATCATTGACGCCAACGAACGCTGACAACGCCGTAGGAAAAGTGAGCCATAATTGTTGCCGGTGTTTCGCACGCGACGCAAAATCCACACATTCACGGCTACAGCGAGGTACGTATATATATATATATATGAGTATATATATATATATATATATATATATATATATATATATATATATATATATATATATATATATATATATATGACATAATGTGTATAGGTGTATTTATATAAGTTCAATTTTAAGCCCCACCATTGTTAGTTTATCATCTATGTAGATTAAACAGGTCTCATCTCACGTTGTACAGTAAAACTATGTACAAAATGCGTCATCATTGCAATCAAATTTCTCACTTTGTACAGGAAAAAATATGTACACATATCGTCCTAATTTCAATCAGAGTCTTTGAAACAATTTGTTTTATTCTTTATAGTATATACATTGGAAAATACAAAAATCTGAAAAGAATATTTACGATAGGAAACATGTCATCATTCGAAAGATTAACGATTCAAGAATGAAGTTCAACCATATCCGAAGTGAATAGCCAATACGCAAGGTTCATGAAGTCACAATGCCTTCGACCGTGCTATCTGAATCACAGGTGTACTAATTGACCTGACCTCCTCAACGACACAAGTGCCAATAGTAATAAAAATACCGCTGTTACTGTCAATACAAGCTTCAATATATCTTAAAACACGATATTAATCATTCTAACTTCAATGTCTATACTAAAACAGGATTGCGTGGTAGTCTAGGTAGCTCAGTCGGCAAAGCTTCGGATTCCATAAATTTTGCGGTTTCGATAATCTGCTGTGCCAGTTTGGGTCGGCTGCCAGAGTGTGTCCTTGGGAGAAGTACATAGCTCCCACTTTTCGACATCATATGCCCAATAATCTTTTAAAGATACCGTTAAAACCAGTAAGAACAAAAGCAAAGAATCAAAAGGTGTTGAGACGCCATTATGCATACGTACGTACATACATACATACATACGTACGTACGTGCGTGCGTATGTGCGTGTGTGCGTACATACATACATACATACATATTGCTGATTTTTCTGCGCCAAAAGGGCAAAAAATTTATATATCCATCGAGAATAAACCAGAAACTCTTTCAAATGGTTTGAAAAAGGCAGCCACCTGTTTTGTCCTTTTCTTAAGTTGAGCTCCATGGTGTTGGGATTAACCTAAAGACCTATGTCGGGTGCAGGACTGAATTCGTCTTTGATGATCAGGTCCGAACTTTGGGGTCACAAAAGGAAATCGCGGGCATTTGTAAAACACAGAGTTCAAGTATAGTTTCAGTGATCACATAATGGACATAAAGCTTACAATAGTTCTGGACATCTTACTCTACTGTTCATGACTTAAAAACGATAATTTTCCAGAGTTATATAATCGTGATTCGACAGACGACAATTATAGACCCAAACATGATCTACTTCAGTGTTTTCAACAGAAGATTTTCTATGCATATCACCAGTCTGAAAGAATTTATTATATCGTTGAATCACACGTTCTATGATTGAGCTTATGTGGAGATATAGTCTGTGTGGTGTGGGGTTAGGTCGGGTGGGGAATCATTAAAGAAAACAAATTACAATTCATAAGAAACAAACCTTTCTTCAGAACATATAAGTCTGTTAAAAATGTAAAATAATCTGTGTATACAGCAATCTCCGATCTTTACCATTTTCAACTAAAGTAATTATTATTACGCAGCCTGGATAAAATATATTTGGTGTGGTGCTTTTTATTGTTACTTTTCATTACCTTAGGATGATTTGTTGCAAGATATTTAGTAACAGCATCGTTTGAATGTACATATATATGAGTATGTTTGTGTATGTGCTTTGCTTATATGCCTCGAATCAAAGCCCTTGCCGTACTAAATTTGTCAGCATCTTGTTAAATAATAATTTTATATCTAGAACATAATCTTGGAAGTGATTGTTAATATGTCGTAGGCTGACGGTTAGGCACCATGAATAAATTAATTTTGACTCCATTAACATGTGAAGCATATAATAATTGTTTGACGAGAGGCTTCTCAATATCCGACTTGACAAAACAGCTTGACAGAGTCAAGCAGTTTAATCACTAATCACATAACTTTTGTTCATTGATAAATTTGAAACAGAAATAGAACTGGAAATCAGCAACTATATGAACTAAAACTAAAATATAAAAAATGGCAATAATACAGATGGCGATGTAACGGGGGTGGGGTTTAATACAATAAAGCCCCTTTTAATTGATTCGGAGGTCGTTAACTAGGGAATAACCTCCCACGGTGTTATTGTCCAGTGTGGACGGATAGATGGGACGTTAACAGATAACTGAGCAAGGCTATTGAAAGAAATAAACAAAATCGAGCCCCATTTTCTAATAAATAAAAGAAATTTAATCAATTAATACATAACCAGAATTTCACTTTCAATCCAACAGATTTACTAAAAATAAATTTAATCAATTAATACATAACAAAAATTCCACTTTCAATCCGACAGATTTACATTGATAGAATTTAGTCGCAGTGTTCAATTTACATCATGGTGAATTAGAGAGTACAATTCCACGCTTGACAGCATCACCTGACGTCTCTCTCTTCTCTGGTCTTGTATTTACACGTCTAATGTGCACGCTTTGGTCCCCTTTCTGACCCGGATTCTTCCGACCTCTCTTAGATGCGGATTTCTCTCTGAATCATCGAGTTTTCCTTTTCTCGGAAGGTTATAAAACTGTTTCCTTAAATACAAGAGTATTACGACAGCTGTATAATGTTTCACCAATTATCTGTATATACAAAAAATCTCTTTGTTCGTATTCAGATTAGCGATTCACACTGCATAAATTCTGACATAATGTGATCTTAACAAATAACTGTCCTTACAGATTTCCGTATTTCGGTAAGGTACACCGTTATATTTAGTACAAATGGTCTTAGCTTGACAGTTCAATGCCCTCGCCGCACGGCAATTGATTAAAAATTGCCACGTGCTCTATACAGACAAATGCGGCCGTATATACCAGCATACATTACTTCACGTCTTATTTACATTTGACTAGTCAATTTTGTTCAATATGATAAATGCTCAGTTACTTATGGCATAATATTCACTAAATCTAGCTACAGTAACCAATAACCTGCAAGATCATTTAAGCATTGCGAAATCATATACAAATATACAATTGTCATTAACTCACGATAACAGCATCATCCTACACAGGAAATCAATTTATGTAATCATAAAAAATATGCCACATCTGCATATTAGGGTTAATTCATAAATCCCTATGAAATACTGCATATTTGAACATTCATTTGGATTACATCATAAATCCCTATGAAATACTACACATTGAATATTTGATTACATACAGTCCGTGAATTCTATCAATGAACTAACTGTAAATTAAAGAATTAAATTGCATAACACTCTAACATATGAACAGAGTCCTACGAAATGAATACACGATACATGCGTGAATCATAAGCTTATCAACACATTTGCAAAAAACCAAACAAATGAAGTAGAATATTATATGGAAACTAAAACTGCGTACCTTAATGCTGTTTCTTTCCACACAAACCTTGCGTCCTAGCACTATAGCCTGTCTTCCTGTTTAAGACAGCTATCTGGCCTCTCTACAAGGGAAAACACTATTCTCAAGTTTCCCAAGGAGTCGGACCTTTTGTCTTCTCACAAGGCAAAATTGGACTGAAGAAATTTGTCTAAAGTTGCCCCTATAAATTCTCAGTCTCCCAAAGTGTACGCCTAAATGTTTTCTGACCAATCGGAAACAACTGTTCCTAAACCTTCCCCCAAAATAATCATGTCTTTCATCAGACTTTAACAGCCTAAAATATGCTGCAATTAGCCTTCCTTTGAAGATCAATTATTTGACATAAAGTCTCCTCCGACCGATACGGTCGGTAATTCTAATGTACTCTCTGTCACTATACCGTTACGATGACTCGGTCAATTCCACTGAAACTTAAACGTAGACCCTTTTATGTTTCAGAGATGAAATAAGAGAAATATCAGTGAACTTTCTCAAGACCTTTCCGGCTTGACTATGATAACTTCAATGCACAATTTATTCAACATTAAGTTTCAATAAGTCTTCAAAATTCGACACATTACAGGCGAAATCTAAAGGTCTTGTCAACATGCAAGAGAATAAAAATCCTCCACCCAAACGTCAATATCCACCAATCACAGTTTGAACGCCATAACAGATGCATCACGCAGGAAATGACGCATCAAGCTTAGCCACCATTCCAAACCCTGCACAGAAAAGCAGTTTTGAAGATGTAGCATAGGCGATCTTTTTACTCAAATACGGCCAAGCACTCTGTACCATCGCCCCTGAGAAAAGCGCCTTTGCTCGCTGTACAACAGTGGCAAAATAGATGTAAACTAAAATGTTAGATTTATTTTACTACCAGGAATAAAGGGAATCAAAACAAGAACGACTCTTTTGCCAATACCACCAGGGCCGCGGGCCACCAGACAGGGGCAGTGAATGTGCTGTTGGGTCGGATTATCTATTTAATGAAATATGGAGAAAAGTGGATAACACTTCACGCCAATACAGTGTTGAAAGGCAAAAATATGAAGGCGTGGCTGAAACTAGGAAGTAAAAGGCTATTTTGGAAAAACTATGATGGTGAATATTGTGGCATGCACAGGACAGAGTTTAGACTAGGATTTAGAGTTTGCCCGTGGTTGAATTGTTGGACCTGGAACGTAGACTAATTATGGGATATATTTGTGCTGATAGCCATGCAGCAAGAGACATAAAGAAAACAGAACAAAGAGCATGAGACATTCTAATAAGGTTACGTGTGAGATTTAGTGTAGGAAAAATCATTGTAGATTCTATGGGGCTATAGTTGCGAAGCTATATGTAAGCACAGCTAAATAAAAATCTATTAAGATATTAGAGAACATCGGTATAAAGCCATGCGCCAGTATAATAAAATAAATTCCATTTAGATAAGATGGTGTATAGGAATAACGAATTATCTGAGCACAAAAATTTATTGAGAGACTTGGGTTGATACGTATAACCTTTGACATACCGCTGCGCTGCTAATATCACACGTTTCTGCGGGCTAATAGAGGGCATATAACCCATATTGAAAATGGCGCGTTGGTTGCGCTATATCAAAATGGGGCTCTTAAACCAGTTCAAACACCCAGACGGTGTGAGCGACAGGAGCCACGTCCAAACACTCGACGCAGTGCCAGGCGGATGCAGACACCTGAGCTAGAGATTGACGCGCAGCAGATCGCGCTTACCGATAACACCATAAATATGTCTCATTTACACAGCCGCAGAGGCCTATTTTAGTACCACGCCGGACTGGCATGCTATGGCAACTGCCCGACTTTGTTGAGCGGCAGGGTAGACTCAACACAGTTGTGAAAAACTGTTGCGCCACCGTGGCTGAAAATTATGAGCTCTATGCAGACCCATTAACATGTTCTAATGCTATGATGCCTGAGGTACATGACATCCATTCGAGTTGCTTAGCAACCGAGATGGCCTAAAGGTTAGCTTCGTTCTGACGGCAATACTGGAGAAAACCGAGCCTAGTCAAAGGAGTTCGGAAGGATGCCCGAGATATGACGGCCGTAGTCGTGGTTTGCAGCGATGGGCTTGTGTAACTGGCTGGCTAAGTTAATGTTGTCATACTGAAGCACATTGGAATTTATATGCTGGAGGGGTCTGGAGGGAAGTTTTGCACTTCGAAGCGGTTGACACAGATATGTCCCAGTAATGACCTTTTACAGGCCGGAGCTAAATTCAAACGTAACACTGTATATCGCGTTGGTCTGTTCTTAACATGGAAAACACCAGTGTTGAATGTCACCTCTCTACTCATAAGGTAACACTGCTGATCAACTCAGTAACTACCGTCAGAATCTGGATAAGTTTGACTTTATAGGCATTGACTTTCGCCAAGTTAATTTTACCAGAGGCGTTCCGATCATTATTATTTACATTTGAAACATGTGCCGGTGTCTGTGGCGGTTTCTTTGTAGGTTCATGTGGCAGTTCTATTGTCAGTCCCTAAGTCTGTTTCATCGTAAGATGCGCTCGGGCAGATAACATCTTGTCGGCACTTTTCAAATCCCTGTACTTGTTTCGAAAACGATTCTGAGTGAAAGGCTGCACACCGCTTGTAGCGATAGTGTACCTCTCTCATCGGGTTGTGTTCTTAATCACCCCGCCTTACCCGTTAACCGTCAGCTCAAAGATGTTGTGGTATGAAAAGCCTGATTGATCAAATGACATATGGTTATTTAACAACTCAAAATCCAGCGGAACAAAGAACCTGGTTTCTAACGCTACTAGGCAATTTAAATTATACCCAATACCACTTTATTACTTTTTCAAAACGTTACAGTGAAAAAAAAAAACAAAGATAGTTTTAGTCGTGTTCTTCTTTACACTGAAGTCGTTCAGAACAGAGTAAATTTACTATGGTTCGATCGTTTGCCAAGACACGTACTGTAAAGCGATTCTCCAAGGTCACAAACAAATTATTCCTCGATAACAATGCAGTTCATGAGCTTTTGGATTATTAATCCGGCTGATTAAACTCATTTTGTCGCTTTGAAGCTCGGTTTTAAATGCTAAAGACTGTATTTGCAGAATTATTTTCTAACAGCTAATAGATTTTATCTTCGTTAGAAATTCATATCAGGAAGTCATTTTAGTTCGAAAATGAGAGAGGATAAACATTATGAAAATAAATAGTTCAACTTATTGCCAGATCTGTTTCATTAGGTCACGAATTATACAATTTTGTATCTGTCTAAATGTCCGTCCATAAACCTTTCCTTTACAATTAGCTCTCGAATAATGAATAGTAGGATTTGTAAATAATGTGTGATCATAACAATCAATATTAAACCTTTTCCCGTATTCAACAATCCGTTTCTACGTGATACCTGTCTTAGCACGAAAGCAATGACCGACTATGGTAGCAGACAAGTTTAAACAGATGTGGGTAACACCTCATGTTTTCAGTCCTTTTACGTAAAAATTCTCAGGGGAATATCTAAGTCTAACGCAGAGAATAATTAATTCATATTTTGTCGTATTTCCTTTTTTCTGCATGGACTTTTAATAATTATCATCTGCCAATTGGGTAAAAATTGCATCTACTGTATATTTTTAACGTTTTACTGCATGTTACATTAGTATACACTAGAATGTAACTAAGATTTTAATATTGTTTATTTCTGAGTTTATCGTCATATAACTGTCAGTTGCCGAATCCGAAGGGCGTTACGTAAGTTGTGTGAGTCGGCAACTGACAGTTTATACCACAATAAGCTCAGAAAAAAAATGTTAAACTCTTATAATTCTTTATTATTTTGTTTATTTTTTATTGTTATTTTGTTGTTTTTTGAAAGATATTTCCTTTTCCTTTTACTTTTAGAGTTTTGTTTAAGCGTATAAATTCTTGTTGAGGGCGTCTGCTACACAGCCAGTTATTTACAGAACAGGGGATTCTCCATCTGCAACGTAATAGCTATGTCAACATCAAACAAATAATTTTATCAATGGTAGGCGATCTAAAGTTTTGAATATTCCACAGCGTTGTATTAATCTTTCATATAAATTGGAATTTGAGTAATAGTTATGTCTCATGTATCCCCCCCATTAGGATTGCCCAGGCAGTTATTCCTGATAAACATGTGTTGGTATTGTCTTTGCAACATAAAGTGGTTACGAAAAAAGTAAGACCTTGCGCTTTCTTTTCTTCGTCCTTTTCCAGTTTAAGAATGGCCCTATGACACGTGTATCAATTTCTTTTCTTCATCCCTTTCCAGGATAAGAAAGGCCCTATAACATGTATATCAATTTCTTTTCTTCATCCCTTTCCAGTTTAAGAAAGGGACAAAACATATGTATCAAACTGAGAGCAAATGCTGGTTATTAATTGTGAATATGTATAACTAAAAATGAATAATATTACGGAAAATACAAAAAATTTTAATACTTATTATTTAGATACCTCTTTTACAAACGAACAATAATTGAAGTTTTAATAATGACATTTTTGGTCTTGACTACAAGTTATAATTTATATGTTCTTCCTAACAAACTTCAAATAAATGTAACAACTTCCTTTTAAAAAATTTGCTTTAATCTATGGTTTGTTTTCATTTTGTCAACCGCGTACTCAAAGGCACTTTTAACGCAAAATATAATGATATATTTGGTTTCTCAGGCGAAACATATAGGCTTGTATTTAACTGGACCATTTTAAATTTAGTTTTCCGACAACTACATGGGATAACGTCTGCAAAATCCAACTTTGTAATCTGCGGTAATATTGCATAAAGATAAGGCTATTATTTTGTTGTTTCTTTCTTAATTCTGGAGAAGATCAATGTTTCTCTTGTTACGTGTCTTAGGCTCGTACAAAGTAACAAAGAAAAGAGTGAATCCAACAAGCTTTGTAAATTTTAACAGAATAATTTATTTCTCTTGAAAACAAGGTAAAATTATGATAAAGGACTTACGGTTTGTGAATCTAATCCAACAATTAATCCTAGAATTTCAAAATATAAGTCCAATCACTAAAAATGTTCTAAATGAATCAAAGTTCGAATCCGGATGAAGTTCCAAGATGGAAGGCAATGAAATCCTTTATAACCTGTCCTGTATTTTTGTGTCAACAGTTCCTTGTTGAATTTTATGAATCAAGAATAATATTCCGGCTTTAGAATTCCGAATAATTTCCAATAAATGTCTTTGTCCAAGAATTTTGATGAACACTGGTATTTTTCAGGGAATATAAGTTATTAAATCCAAAAATAGAAGAATTTTAAATCAAACTGGCATCAACATTAAAAACACCTAGAGCTCTGAAGGTGCAAATTACCACTGACTAAATCCACTACAAAATATCTGTTTTAACCCTCAATTTTAGATCACATGGTGGGGTCACTTGGTCACTTAGTTCGAACAGCGCAGTAAAATAATATGTCAGTTAGCACGTAGGCTATTTACGGGTTCGATTGTACTGAATGAAACTTACTATAAGATTCAATAATAAAAGGTTGTTTACAAAATAGAGCTAACACGCAAGACAAGTATGATCTTGATCACGACCACTGATTTTCACTCTGTGTTTACCAATTTCTGAATCAAGGTCAGGAACTAGGTCAGCTAAAAGTACAATGTAGCAATACTACTTCGGTTTAAATCAGGCTAAAATGAAAACTGAATTTTCCGAAAATAATGTGAAATCCAGTGAATAAAGTTATCATTTCAATAACATGTAATGAAATAAAAATAACATAAAAGAGAATTTAAAACTAACACACAAGTATTTAAATTACATATGCGTAACACTTCCCCCACAAAGAAAAGAAAGATTTATATAATAAATATTTCTTGTTACCATATGTTATTTATACATGAGGTAAAACAAAATTACATAAGAAGAACTCTTATGAATTATACAAAATGTACATGAAATAATATTTCTATACATGGGAAAGTGCATCTGCAATTAAATTGTCTTTTCCCTTGATGTGCCTGATGTCAAGATTATAATCCTGTAAGAAGAAACTCTACCTTAATAATCTTTGATTTTTATTTTTCATTTTGTCGATGAAAGTAAGGAGGTTATGATCACCAAACACAACAATCGGAGAAGGAGCTGAATTAAGGTAAACTTCAAAATGCTGTAATGCCATTATTAAAGCCAAACATGCCTTCTCGATTGTTGAGTAACTTCTTTGGAGCTTATTTAATTTCGTAGAAAAATAGCACACTGAATGCCCAACACCATTTCTATCTTCTTGAATCAATACTGCTCCAACCCCAACATCACTTGCATCAACAGACAGTTTAAAAGATTGATTGAAATTTGGAGCTGTAAGAACTGGTGCACTTTTAAGTATGGCCATTAACTTGTCAAAAGCCTCCTGACATTTCTCATTCTAAAGAAACTTATTTTTCTTGCTAAATACATTTGTCAAGGGTTCAGCAGTATTAGAAAAAATTGGAACAAAATTTCCGATAGTATCCAGCCATGCCTAAAAATCGCATCAGTTGCTTTTTACTGACAGGCACAGGGAATTCAGAGATAGCCTTGACCTTAGCATCTATAGGTTTAACTTGTCCATGTCCCATGATATGTCCTAGAAAAGTTACACAAGCACGGTAGAACTCACTTTTGGATACATGGATTGTCAAACTGGCATCAGTGAGTCTGTCAAAGAATTTCCGAATTGTTGCTAGATGTTCTTTCCAGGTGTCGTTGTAAATGATGACATCACAATTATCCAGACCAGAGGTAATCATATTTATCAAACGTTGAAAAGTACTTGGCGAACCTTTCATCCCAAACGGCATCACTTTCTATTGACAAAGTCCATCTGGTGTCACAAATGCCGAAATTTCCTTTGCCCTTTCTGTTAGTGGAATTTGCCAAAAGCTTATCAGAAGGTCAAATTTGGTGACATACTTGGCATTTCCAATTTTATCAATGCGGTCATCGATTCTTGGTAATGCAAATGAATCTGTTTTTGTCACACTGTTCACCTTCCTATAATCAGTGCACATACGGAAAGTTTTATCTGGCTACGGAACAAGTATACATGGTGAACTCCAGTCACTTTTACCGGGCTCTATAAAATCTTTCTCCAGCAAATACTGGATTTCCATTTTCAAGTATTCCTGTTTGAGAGGGTTCATCTTGTATGGGTGTTGTTTCACAGGTTTGGAATTGACAATTTCAACGTCATGAAAAATTTTGTTTGTCCTCGTAGGAACATCTGGAGATAAGTGCTCATATTCAAATAATAACTGTTTAAGTTCGTTCCTTTCTTGTTGTTGCAAATGCGAAGGTTTCTGGTCCAGATTATTCATAATTTCCGAATTCCGAAGATTTGTCGCTCCAAAATCAATAGAGTCCGATTGAATTTCTTCACTTACATCCTCAGTGAGTGGGACAGGTACAACTAAATTAATTGCATGATTTACCCGACTATATCTCTCGATATACTCCTTTAACATGTTAATGTGTCAAAGATGTTTTTGTTTTCGCCTACCAGGGGTATTTATGATGAAATTTAAATCATTTACTTTTTTTCAACCGTGTAAGGACCATAATACTTGGCCTGAAGAGGATTTTGTAGAATGGGCAAGAGAGCGGGAACACTATCACCAGGCTGAAAACTCCTTTCCTTCGAGTTTTTATCATACCTTAATGTCATGTTTGACTGAGTAGAGTGCAGATTCGCTCTTGCGACCTCACAAGCCTTTGACAACTTATACTTAAACGTAGAAACTAATCAAGAAGATTAAGTTCAGTATCTTCATTAGAACTAAGTTTCTCTTTCAACAACTTCAATGGTCCACGCACAGTGTGTCCGAAAACTAGTTCAAAGGGAGTAAATCATAAAGATTCTTGAACTGACTCCCTAACAGCAAACAAAAGTAAATGAATGCCTTCATCCCAATCTTTACCCGTATCAAAGCAATATGATCGAATCATATGCTTCAAAGTCTGATGAAATCTTCTAAAGCCCCTTGGCTCTCAGGGTGATAGGCAGAGGATTTGAATCGTTCAATGCGTAATTCATACATTACGTGTGTCACAGAATAAGGCCAGAAATAACTTGGTTTTGCCTTAGATCTATTTTTCACCTTTATTCGTTGTGCAGGCATATAACGTTACCTGGGGTGAATCATTGTTTCTCCAGGTGAGCGACTCTGAAACTACATGCGACGAGAGTCACGAAAGGCATGGTATACATGAACATTTTACCCTGACTATTATTCACTCTCCTATGGATTTAAGGTTGATTCTTTTTCAAACTGACACATTGGTCATTTGGATCTTGTCGAAGAGTGTACGTTCTCCATTTTTGTCTACAGCCATAGGGGTAAGTGTTACATTTTTATTTGATATGTGAAGCATATTCAGTTTTAATGTCGTAGTGTGAAATGTTGTCTTTACTACTACGCAGATTTGAAACGAACTTTTGAATTGTTACAAGTTCCTATTAAGCCTTTAAGTTAGTAGCACGTATCTATAGATTGCAATTATGTACCATTTATTATGACCAGTTTGGTTTTATTATTGTAGCTGTGTATGTGGATGCATAGCGGTGGAGCTGTGTGTGGATGCGTAGATGTATAGCTGTGTAGCTGTGCGTATGTGTATGCAGATACATCACTGACGGTCTGGCTGTCTGTATGTCTGTATGGGGCGGAATCAAGTCCATACAAGGAAGGAACTGCATGATCTATAAACTTGTGCGCATGGTGGATCCGTGAAGGGTGGATGGGGCCAAAACAAGTGAGCCGACCCAGGAATTCCAGAGAACTGTGGTTTTGACAAATGGACTCATAAACCAAGTCAAATGGTTTCGGTTCCAAGTCTTTACAAATAGTTATCGTATGACTGAGTCATGAGTCATTGTTTGGTGCAATCGTTGTATTGTTTAACATTGAAAGTATTTGTTTCGATTGATGATGTTTTACTTGAATATAATTTGAGTTATGCTATCATCACATGAGATTATTTGAGTCTCGTTTACATTCCAAGAAATTATGTGAATCTCAATTTCATTTACATTAAATGAGATTATGTGAATCTCAATCTCGGTTACAGTACGTGAGATTATGTGAATCTCACTTTCATTTTGAATATTTGCATTTCACTTTCATTTATGTTTTTCATTTATGAATGTGTTAGTAATTGAATGAGTCATGTGTTTGGAGCGTGAAAGAATCATCCTATATATTTTTATCAATTCATTTCATAAACCTACATCATTCATCACATTGTGTTTGTGTTGTTCATTTAGTCCAAGAAGACAAGCACACTCGGTTTCAATTCTGTTACAACTTGCTGAAAAAATCACGGAAATAAAATTTGACCCTTGATCCGATTGGACAGATTTGGGAGGGCCAAATTGAGTAAAAACAAACTTATCAAAGCTTTTACTATAGTTTTGGTTTTAATATACCTCAAAGGAATTGCCTCTGGGAACCTTGTTGACGCACACATTATGGTCAACAAGTATTGGTTGCCTGACTTGGTCTTTGGTAAGGGACCAACACAATCCCCATTATTCTGTTAAATGGTTCGTCAAATGCTGGAATAGGTTGCAGATGAGCCTTTGGTATCTTCTGATTGGATTTGCCTACCATTTGACAATTATGACAAGATCTACAGTATTTTCAAACATCACTTTTGAGTTTTGGCCAATAAAAGTGAGTCAAGATCTTGTGATCAGTCTTATTAATTCCTAAATGACCAGCCAGAGGAGTTTCATGGATCAGACTAAGTATTTCCTGTCTGTAAGATCTTGGAACTACAATTTGATAGTTCACTGACCATTCATCACCAGCATGTGCCTCGGGAGGTCTCCATTTTCTCATAAGAATTCCATTTGTAATGAAATAACAGACAGGTACTTCAGTTGCTTCAGTTTCACTAATGGCCCTCTGAAACAGGAGATCTCAGGATCTTTTTCCTGTTCGACGTCAAGTGATTTTTGTTTGTCACCCTGATTAGAAAAGAGAGAATGAGTAGTTAAAAGAGGATCACTGTGATCAATACCTTTTGACTGATCCAAACAAGGAGTGAATGTGACCTCATTAAAAGCCTGACCAATATATGTGTCAGCTAAAGGAATACTTTCCTTATCGAAATTATTCTCAAGAGCTTTCTTTGCCATAGCTCTAGTAACTGCACAAGCTGGGTATAAATCAGGGTATTATTTTTCAATAGGATCAACTTCCTGATCCAAAGAAGGCTTGTCAGTTACAAGTGGATTAACTACAACCTTGTCTCCAGCTAGGTCGTTGCCTAGTAACAAATGAATGCCCTCAACGGGTAAAGTAGACACTACACCGACTGTCACAGGTCCTGAAACTAAGTCTGATGACAAATTTACACGATGGAGAGGAACATTAACAAAGCCGCACTCTGCTCCCTGAATGAGAACACTCATTAGAAGACTTTTCAGAAAAAGGCAAAGTAGCTGATAATAGAAGCTTCTGTATCCCTTAAAATTTTAATAGGGATAGGATTGGCCAAATTACCCAAGAGTGATATAGAACCATTAGACATGAATGGTTCATAATTCTCCATAATAAAACAGACTGGGGTTTGTGAGACCCAAGAAATGTAATACTTTCAATACATGACCGTGACCTTGACCTCTTAGAAATAAGATCATTTGGGATAGGTATATCTTGATTCTGATGCCTATATTTCAATTTGAAGCAATCAGAAATAACGTGTCCTTTCTTGTTACAATAGGTACACGTAGGAAGAGACAAGGATTTTGAATCAAGCTTATTAGAAGCTTGATTTTTAAAAGTTGTGCCAGACTGAATTTTAGAAGGAGTCGTATTAGGCTGAAATACCTTTTTACCGGAAGACTGCTTCCTGAAAGACTTGGAAGGAATACTCATCAGCAGCACGAACAGAATTTTCCAAGGTTTCGATCTTATGCTCCTCAAGATACATCCTTATGTCGCTATGGACACAGTTCCTAAACTCTTCAACTAGCATGAGTTGTCTGAGACTTTCGTTATCTTTGTTAACCATTCTAGAAGAGCACCACCTAGCAAACTGTTGTGCTTTTCCTCTTGCAAATTCGACATAGGTCTGGTCAGTTGATTTCCTAGAATTCCTGAATTTTTGCCGATAAGCCTCAGGGACTAACTCATAACCGTTGAATATACAGTCTTTAACCACATCATAGTCATCACTCTGCTCTAGTGACAGTGAAAAATAAATAACACTAGCTCTACTAGTAAGTACACATTGTAATCATTGTTACGTATCGGCTCGTTCAAAGTAACACGAAGAAAGAGTGAAGACAACAAGCTTTGTAAATGTTAACAAAAATAATTTATTTCTCTAGACAACACGGAGAGAAGGTAAATATGTGAAACAAGACTTACGATTTACGAAGAAGATCCAAAAATATGTTCTAAATTTGTAAAAAAAACATAAGTCCTTTGAATAAACAGTTCTAAATTGATACAGTCTGAATCTCAGTTCCGATCCAAGATGGCGGATGATGACGTCAGACGAAGGCTAACACAAAATGTCCAGAATTTTCACTGTAAAGCACAATTTGTATTGTTCTGTTCCGATTTAGAAGTAATTTCATCAAATGTCTTTGTCCAAAGCCAGTAGTGTTGTTCTTCAGGGAAAATAATTATTTAGAAAGCAGATGAAATACAGCTACCACCACTAACGACACACATGTTGTTCCTCGTACGAATGCGCAACTCTTTCCAGCACAGAAATATCTTTCTTAAGGTATTATAAACTCTGTAAGATGTTATGATGTGACTCTGAACCACGACTGACTACGATTACGACTCTGACCAAATATTTCTTACAGGTAACTGAGCATTTAAAACAAGCTAATGCGTCATTACATGTACACACGCATGAAGCACACGTGTGATTTCGAAATCACTACAATGCGTAAACAAGTATTATTTTAAAATAACGTGGTCACAGCCAATCATTTACATAGCTCTTTCTCACTGTTTACTTGATACGAAAAACCGTCATGCAAAAATCGTGCTTACACGAGTCGCATTTACGTTTTAAATAAATATGATGTTTCTAACAAACTATTAGACCTTGCTAACATAATCATCACCATAATAATAATAATAATAATAATAATAATAATAATAATAATAATAATAATAATAATAACATTTAGTGGTATAAAAAAATAAAAATGAAACAAATTAGAAGAATTTAAATTTTAACACATATGTAATTTGACTACAAGGTCGTAACACTTTCCCCCATAAAGAAAAAAAGAAAGATTTATGTAGTAAAGCTTTCTTTTTTACCAGATGTAAATTATACATGAGGTAAAAAAAACATTTACATAAGAAGAACTCTTATGAATCTACAGAAAGGTGTATATGAAAATGACATTTCTATACACGGGAAAGTGCATCTTCAATTAAATTATCTTTTCCTTTAATGTGCCTGATGTCAAGATTGTACTCTCGCAAAAATAAACTCCATCACAACAGTCTTTGATTTTTATTTTTCATTCTGCTGATGAAAGTAAGGGGGTTGTGATCACTAAACACAACAACCGGAGAAGGAGCCGAGCTAGCATAAACTTCAAAATGCTGTAATGCTAGCATTAAAGCCAAGCATTCCTTCTCGATTGTTGAGTAGTTTCTTTGGTGTTTATTTAATTTCTTAGAGAAGTAACACACTGGGTGTTCTACACCGTTTTTGTCATCTTGAAGCAAACTGCTCCAACCCCAACATCACTTGCATCCACAGACAGTTTGAATGGTTGACTGAAATCTGGAGCTGTTAAAACTGGTGCACTTTTAAGTATGGCTTTTAATCTATCGAAAGCCTCTTGACATTTTCCAGTCCAAAGAAACTTGTTTTTCTTTCTCAACAAGTTTGTCAGAGGTTCGACAATATCAGAAAAATTAGAACAAAATTTGCGATAGTACCCAGCCATACCCAAAAATCGCATCAGCTGTTTTTTTATTGACAGGCACAGGAAATTCAGAAATAGCCTTGACCTTAGCATCTATAGGCTTAATTTGACCATGTCCCACCATATGTCCTAGAAACGTAACACACGCACGGCAGAACTCACTTTTAGATAAATTAATAGTCAAATTTGCATCCGTGAGTCTGTCGAAGAACTTCCGAATTGTGGCTAGATGTTCTTTCCAGGTGTTGTTGTAGATGATGACATCATCAATATAGGCATCACAATTGTTTAGACCAGAAGTAATCATATTCATAAGGCGTTGAAAAGTACTTGGAGAACCCTTCATCCCAAATGGCATTACTTTATACTGGTAGAGTCCATCTGGAGTCACAAATGCCAAAATTTCTTTTGCTCTTTCCGTTAATGGAATTTGCCAAAAACCCTTGAAGTCGAATTTAGTGACGTATTTGGCATTTCCAATTTTGTCGATACAATCGTCGATTCTTGGCAATGGGAATGAGTCTGTTTTAGTCACACTGTTCACCTTCCTATAATCCGTACACATTCGGAAAGTTTTATCCGGTTTCGGAACAAGAATGCACGGTGAACTCCAATCACTGTTACTGGGCTCTATAAAATCATTTTCCAGTAAATTACTGAATCTCTTTTTTCATGTATTCCTGTTGAAAAGGATTCATCCTGTGTGGGTGTTGTTTCATGGGTTTTGAATCTACTATTTCAACGTCGTGAAAAATTTTGTTAGTCCTTGTAGGCACGTCTGGAATCAAGTGTCCATATTCAGACAATAATTGTTTAAGTTCAGTTTTTCTTGATTTTGTAAATGAGAAAGTTTCTGGTCTAGATTTTCCATAACTTCCGAATTCCGAAGACTTGTTGTTCCAAGATTAGTAGAATCCAACTGAATTCCTTCATTCAAATCCTCAGATGGTGGGACAGGTACTACTAAATTAATTGCATGATTTACCTGGCTATTTCTTTCAACATACTCCTTTAACATATTGATGTGGCACAGTTGTTTTGGTTTTCGCCTATCAGGAGTATTTATAATGTAATTTAAATCACTTATTTTCTTTTCAACCGTGTATGGACCATAATATTTTTCCTGAAGAGGATTTTGTGGAATGGGCAAGAGAGCCAGGACTCTATCACCAGATTGAAAACTCCTATCCCTTGCGTTTTTATCATATCTTAACTTCATCTTTGATTGAGTAGAGTGCAAATTTGCTCTTGCGACCTCACAAGCCTTCGACAATTTATACTTGAAATCAGAGACATAATCAAGAAGATTAAGTTCTGTTTCTTCATTTGAAAGCAGTTTCTCTTTCAATAACTTTAAAGGTCCACGCACAGTATGTCCAAATACCAGTTCAAAAGGACTAAACCCTAGAGATTCCTGAACGGACTCTCTAACTGCAAACAAAAGTAAATGGATGCCTTCATCCCAGTCTTTACCTGTGTCAAAACAATATGATTTCATCATGTTTTTCAGAGTTTGATGAAATCGTTCCAAAGCCCCTTGGCTCTCAGGATGATAGGCAGATGATTTGAACTGTTTAATGCCCAATTCATGCATGACTTGCTGGAAAATTCCAGACATGAAATTTGACCCTTGATCCGATTGGACAAATTTTGGAAGGCCAAATTGAGTAAAGAACTTTATCAAAGCCTTTACTATATTTTTGGTTTTAATATTCCTCAAAGGAATTGCCTCTGGGAATCATGTTGACGCATAGATTATGGTCAACAAATATTGGTTGCCTGACTTGGTCTTTGGTAAGGGACCAACACAATCTACCATAATTCTACTGAATGGTCTACCAAATGCAGGAATTTGTTGTAGATGAGCTTTGGGTATCTTTTGATTTGGTTTTCCTACAATTTGACAAGTATGACAAGATCTACAAAACTTGCAGACATCACTTTTGATTTTTGGCCAATAAAAGTGAGTCAAGATCTTGTGATACGTTTTATTTATCCCTAAATGACCAGCCAGAGGAGTTTCATGGGCCAAACTAAGTATTTCCTGTCTGTAAGGTTTCGGAACCACAATCTGATATTTTACTGACCATTCGTCACTAGCAGGTACTTCGGGAGGTCTCCATTTTCTCATAAGAACTCCATTTTTAATGAAGTAACAGAAGGTACTTCAGTTGCTTCAGTTTAACGGCCCGCTGAAACAAACAGGAGATCTCAGGATCCTTCTCCTGTTCGACGACAAGTGATTGTCGTTTATCACCCTGATCAGATAAAAAAGAGAATGAGTATTAAAAAGAGGATCACTATGATCAATACCTTTTGACTGATCCCAATTAGAAGTGAAAGTGACCTCATCAAAAGCCTGACCAATACATGTGTCAGCTAAAGGAATACATTCCTTATCAAAATCATTCTCAAGAGCTTTCTTTGCCATAGCTCTGGTAACTGCACAAGCTGGGAATAAATCAGGGATTTCTTTTTCAATAGGATCAACTTTCTGATCCAAAGAAGGCTTGTCAGTTACAAGTGGATTAATCACAACCTTGTCTCCAGCTAAGTCATTGCCTAGCAACAAATGAATGCCCTCAACGGGTAAAGTAGACACTACACCGACTGTCACAGGTCCTGAAACTAAGTCTGATGACATATTAACAGAATGGAGAGGAACATTAACAAAGCCGCACTCTACTCCCTGAATGAGAACACTCTCATTAGAACAGGTCTTCTCAGAAGAAGGCAAAATGCCTGAAACTAAAAGACTCTGAGAAGCGCCTGTATCCCTTAAAATTTTAATAGAGATAGGATTGGCCAAATCACCCAAGAGTGATATAGAACCCTTCGACATGAATGGTTCAAAATTCTCCATGACACAATCAGACTGAGGTTTTTCAAACCCAACAAATGTATTGTTTTCAATACATGACCGTGACCTTGACCTCTTAGCAATAAGAGCGTTTGGGATAGGTCTATCTTGATTTTGATGCCTATATTTCAATTTGAAGCAATCAGAAATAACGTGTCCTTTTTTCTTACAATAGGTATTCGTAGGAAGAGACAAGGATTTTGAATCAAGTCTCTCAGAGGCTTGATTTTTAGAATTTGTGCCAGATTGAGT